>QLTV01000548.1:4162529-4211598 GCA_003457575.1 Thermophis baileyi
ACAGCCCTCTCTAAGCGGTTCACAGAGTCAGCATATTGCCCCCAACAATCTGAGTCCTCATTTTACCCACCTCAGAAGGATGGAAGGCTGAGTCAACCTTGAGCCTGGTGAGATTTGAACCGCCAAACTGCAGCTAGCAGTCAGCTGAGGTAGCCTGCAGTGCTGCACTCTAACCACTGTGCCACCTCGGCTCAATAAAGTTCTAAACAAACAATTTAAAATGAGAGTAGGGTAAAATACAATAATTTGATACATAAATATATAAAATAGAATAAAATGACATAAAATTATATTTCTTTATCACCCCTGCAGTCTACCCCAATCAGGCCCACACATGCCAATCTCAGTTGGACCATTTTAGTCAGACATTGTCAGAGGTGGGTTCCTATCGGTTCGGACTGGTTCTATAGAACCGTTAGTAACTTGGCGGCTTGGGTCGCTGGAACCGGCAGCGACTCAGGCGTGCCACGCCACTGAGCCGGTTCTCTCGGCAGCGCCATAGGCGCTGCCATCTTGTTTTTTGCTTCTGCACATGCGCAGAAGCCTTTTTTAAAGTACTGTGCATGCGTGCGCCCGTGCAAACCACCCGCACGGCGCACGGCGCACGGCGCACGGCACGCGCCTGCCCGCACAGCATGCCCCTAAGCGAACCAGCAGTAGAAGAATCCGGAACCCACCCCTGGACATTGTGCTGTATTAAATGTCATTTTCAGATTCTGGCCACACATGAGGTATGTTGTTTTAATATGAGCCTCCCACTGGGCCATACGTTTAATATATGGATCAAGGTACTTATTTCTCATCCCCTTATATAAACAGCAATCGAATAATATATGAGTCAGATCTTCTACCTCTTCAGCTCCACAGATACATGTATGTTCATTGTATGGGATAGAATGGAATCTCCTGAATCTAACCATTTTATCAAGCTGTTCAAATCGTGCTCGGGTAAATGTCTCCCTGAGATGTTTTGGTAGTTGTAATTTTAAATAGTTGTCCATTTGGAAGATGCGTTTATATTTGCTCAGCCATTTCTGGCTAACAGCCTTACTAAGTGTGGCAACCTTGAGTTGGTCAGATGCTGCCTGGCCAAAGTTATTACCCATCTATCTAGTAAGGCTGGCCTGGAATATGGCTCTGGTAAATGTATAAAGTTTACAATGAAAAGTAAAAGGAGATAAGAGAGGAGATTTTGCAAAACTGTAACATGCTTTGAAAAATATTACAAGTTAGAGAAGCCTTTTATTACTGCCAGTACGATTGCAAACATATTTATATCCTCTTGAGTAATCATTAAAATTGCAGCTGCTCAAGCTTTTAAGTTGTACTCTGAACAGGTTTTTATGATCACAGGTGGAAGCTAGGTTTTGAAAATGGACTTTTCAATTCAAGTGACCCAGAACTGTGTTATCAAGAAATTCTGAAAGGGAAGACTGATTTTTTGCTGACTAAAGGAAAGAGCCACTGTTGTATTAAAGGACTTGCCAACAGGACAATAAATCATTTGTGCTGACACTTCCATGATATATTGGGCTGTTTGGAAGTAGAGACAAACAGGTTTAGATTTGGAGGCAAAAGGTCAACGGTTAAGGTTGGGCCTCATTATTACAGACGTCTTCCACAACAGCATTCTTACATGCCAAGAGGCATTAGACTCACACGGGGTGTTTGTTAACATAAAACATTAAGCTGCAGGTGTTCTGCCCTATACAGAATCCTCAAAGATCACTCACAATTGTTTTTGTTACCAGAAAGAGGATTAAAAGGATTTTAAAACAGTCAGGCTCGGCCTGACTGATCACACATTTGTTACAAGCAGAAAAGAAGGGATTTGTATCGGAAGAAAGATACGAGTCATTCAAGGTTATGCAGTCATACAGTTCCTCCTGGAAAGGATAGTCCTTTCAGTGGAATTTCATTCAGAATTTGTGAGGCAGAAAATGCTCAAGGCAATGAATGGAAAACTTCACCTTCAAGAGATAAACTTGAACTGCTGTACATATTAATCTTTAAAAATTACAGAACCAATCTAGTGGATGATACAGAAGGGTTGGCATCATAAATTCAAAGGACCCTCACTTCCCTCCTTGCTTTCTCCAACTCTGCACAATTTGGCTTTAGTGAAGTTGTGTGCTGCAAGTATATGTGGGTTGACTGCAAGGTCACACACAATACCATCCACTGTTGTTTCGTAGGGATTTCCCTTTGTGTGCTGAATGTCATACAGTGTTCCTTGAAAGAAGGATGTTGTAGGGTCATGCTTCATAACTTCTCAGTTTGAGACCCTTTCACATATGGAACTCATCCGTATGAGAGAAAATCCTGATTAGCTCTCAACACTTGTGGTATCGTTCTCTCTCTATAGTCTACAATTTTCTTTCACATTTATGTATTACACATATGAAGGGTGGAGTGGAATATTTCAGTATAACTAAATTTAATACAATGATAATCTAATGAATTGCCATACTACATTTTAAGGGAGTAAAACCATTGATCTCTGAAGAGGATTTTTGGAGCCCATTGATCTCTCAAAAGGATTTTTCTTATGATTCCTTCCCACTCCCAATAAGCTATGTTCTTTTCTTGTTCTGGATCAGGAATGTTATTCAGTGTCAGGAAAATATATTTAAAATATATATTCACCAAAGGATGAAATCACCAAAGAACGTTGGGTTCCAGAGATAATTCCTCCCCCCCTCTCTCTTATATTTGTGAAATACAGGCGTTACAGCTGACTTATAAGTCAAACTTTGCTATCTGCTTCTGAAAATAAACATCTTTTTTTTTTTGGCAGATTGGGATTACATTCATCCAATATCTTCACTACCTTTTTGAATGTAGTGCTCTCTGGAGGTGTTAGAATTGCAACTCCCTAAACAAATGTACTGGCCAAGAATTCATAGAATTGCTGTCCTAACTATCTGGAGAGTATCAGATTGGGAAGTCTACTCTAGATCATTTCAGAATGTGCATTATCTTGGCCACATCTAGTATCTCAGGTCATGTCCAAACAACTCTGCCTCTTAATTCACAGTTTTATCTCCATTCCAGTCTGACCAACAGTGAAATATTCTGCAGCTTTTATGAATTTAAGGAATGTGGTGGTGAACCACAGGTTTCCCCCACCTACAGTTCCTCCTTTTACCTGCCAACTCCTTGTCAGACTGTAATTAATGAGAAAGTCACAGTAGTTATTCATTTTGGGTTCTTTCTGTTTCCCTCTAGAAAATTTTTAAACAGAATTCAGAATGTTGAACATACACTTTTTAAAAATGTTCTTCCCTCTCAGCAGTTGCTTAGAAATGCTATTAGTTCTGTTTTCTTGCATTCAAACTTCAGTCACTGGGAGGTAATGCTAACCAGTTAAAATAGTCAAGTGAGGCAACTTCCCCCCCGATATCCGACAGTGCAACAACTGAGAATATTTCTGTTCATGAACTACAGAAATTATGACTTCACCACTTATGGGGCTTACTGACCCAGGGTCGGCAGTCATCATATTTATATAACAATTTAGAAGACAAGAAAAAATGGCTTCCTTGTTACATTGAAAATAATCTAAACAGGAAAATGACATACTTTTATGAGAACTCCCCCCCCCCTCCAGATTGCAGACAGAGGGCTGGCATTTGCGCAAACTCAAGAAGACAGTAACTATGTTCCATCAGAATGCTTGGATAAAACCTTGGCTACAGAGTGAAAGAGCAGAAATGAAAAGGAGATACGTGATTTGGTCTCACCATCCTGTTTCCATTCCCAGTATCTAAAGATAAATCAATCAGTAAAACATTCCCATGGTTCAAAGTATTGTATGTGGATGGACCACATGCAGATCCATAACAGCCAAAGCGCCTTCCTTGTCTATGGTGAGGGGTAGATGATAGTGGGAAGGCAAGAAGAGGAAATCATCTTCCCAAAAGCCAGAGCTCCATTGTACATAAAAGGGGGAAAACCTAAAAGCTCTTTGAAGACTAATGCCACATTTCACTTGCATAAAATAATACCCTGAGAACTACCTAGAGTATTAACGGTGTTTCTTACAGTAGTCCAAGTGAATTAAGGTCTTCAATTACAGCCAAAAAAAAAAAAAAAAAACAACACCTGGGAAAAAGCAACCCCCATTCCCTCCTTAAAAAAAAAAAAAAAAAAACAACACCTGGGAAAAAGCAATGCCCATTCTCATTTTAAAACCAGTAGTATTTTTTTCAAGTCTGAACCTATTCAGAACCCATGAATTCCTTATAAGGCAACAATCTGAAGAGAAGAAAAATGTGGCAGCCAGTGAAAATTGTGTCCCCCTTCACTCTTGGACAACATAATATAATAATAGGAGATGCTGACTTCTAAGGATTCCCTCCCTGAGTAGCTGAATTGGTAATCTATGAAGCAGAGAACAAAAGCTAAATCAGTAAAGTTTAACTGGTATGATTAGTTCCCAGATTTTTATAACTAATATTCCCAAATATTTAATAATTTTGTCATTCTTGTATATACCCAACATTGAGGAGTTTGGGGGCCTGCATTCAAAGTCTTTGAGAGGTATATGTGATGTTCAGTCTTCAGGTTATGCAGCCCTACATTTAAGCCTGGAAAATTTCAGGCATGCTAAATTAGTTTTGGAACTAACTAACACTTATGAATCTCTTGCCAAGTTCTGAGATAGCATGCTTGGTACTTTATGTGTGTTTTCTTGAAAACAAACTCCATGATGTTAATTAGGATTTACTTCCTTGAAAGTGTATGTTACATGGAAAAGTAACTTGAAAGGAGAATGGCCACTGCTTTCTTCTCCCAGTATAGTGCAACTATTTTTTTAAAAATTTTTAGGTACAATTTAAATGCAATGAGTCTATTGAATTACCCCCTCAAGTTCGTCACACATTGTAAAGGAGATTTCTACCTCACTTGAAATCATTACACTAATGTCTTTCTAGAAGATCTGGAAATGTTCCAATGTCCACTTCTTAACATTAGATCTTCAAGTGATCTTGTGCCTCTGTAGAGTTACCATTTTGGACCCACCACTAGATGTTTAATAATACTAGAAAGCAACCTTTATCTTTTTAGAAAAAGCATAGCTGAGAAAAGGAAGACGGAAGAGCTGTTCTCCCTATTTGAACCTGGGTCTGCCCTTAGCTGATTTCTTTTCCACAAGCCTTTGTAGGCAAAGAGAAAACTGGCCCTTTTTTTTTGAAAAAAATATTTATATTGGGTAGCAATAAGAACGAGGCCTGTTCTAATAGAGTAAGATAGGCAGGTTTATTTACATGCATGAGGGTTTAAAAAAAATATTGGCTAATCTCTCGATCACTTACTGAAGATAGCACCTTTTATGCTAACTAAATGGGAGAGTTGTATCCCTCAGCATAGGTGTACAGTTCTTGAAAGTTATTAAAATGCAGCAATACACAGCGGCTCTATTCTAAGTGATCCAGCAAGGTTCAGAAAGCATCTGTGTACTAGGGCTTAGGAGGCAGCACAAATGACATTTGGTGCCAGGGTCTAGGCATTAATAATCTGGAAGAACTACAGAGGCCTTTCATCTGGGCTGTGATAGAGATGTCTTTTGCTAACCTACTGGAAAGGCTGGAGAAGTTTCTATGGAAGCCCCATTTTGGTTTATTCCCCTCTAATTCCTGTAATGTAATAAAAGAGAGGTTATTTTTTTTTCTTTGAATTTCTGATGAGTGCTTCCCTAGCACAGACTTGGAGTAACCATCCCCCTGAGAACTGGCAAGCCCCAACCTTCCTGGCCTCCTAAAAAGCCTTGAAGATCAGGTTTTCCCCACAAATGTTGGGGTTGTGTGTGGCTGGAGCCCAGGAAAGTTGTTTATGGATATGAGAGGTGTGTTGCCTTTGGGAGTGCCAAGAGTTTTTCAGTTTTTATTAGTGTTTGTAAGCCACCCAGGATTATGCTAAATAAAATAGACAGCTATATAAATCTTTTAAATAAATGAATTAAATAAAAGAAGGCTTGAAATGACATTGAACTGGAAGAGAGAATAAGAAAGAACATACAGATCGTTCTGGAGAAGAATTATGTACTTTTTTTTACACAGAATCATTAGCTGAAATTGACAAACCATGAAGGGGTGAAATGCTCCCGGTTCGCTCGTGCCTGTCAGTCGCCGTAGAGCCGGTCACCAAGGTAGCGCTCCGCCCACCCGCCCGGACGCCACCATTTGGGTTCTTTTACCCTCTGTGCATGTGCAAAGCGTTCTGTGCATGCGCAGAGGGTAAAAGAACCCAAACGCCGGCATCCGGGCAGGTAGGCGGAGCCTCGCGCTACCTTGGCAACCGGCTCTACGGCGACCGACAGGCACGAGTGAACCGGGAGCACTTCACCCCTAGTAGTCTCATTAGACTAGTAGTCTCATTAGAATGAGAGATTTGGATGCATCCCACCAGTTCCTTTCTTTGTGCCCTCCCAGAGCATTTCACTCTGCTGAATTTTGGTAGTAAAATTAAGGATATGGGCTAGTTTCCTCCCTATTTGAAATCATAATCTTATGTAAATAAAGGGTCAAATGGCTACTTTCATTATTAGCAAACTTAATGCAGTTGTTTGACCTACCAAAGAAGAGAATTTTTGGAGTAGCTCTAAATGCATCCTATGTAGATCTGACCTTCCATTTGCATTTGAGTGATTGTGCCTTACCTTAGAGCTGTGTTTCTCAACTTTGGCAACTTTAAGATGTGTGGACTTCAATTCCCAGAATTCCCCAGCCAGCACACAACTTAAAGTTGCCAAGGTTGAGAAACATTGCCTTAATGTACTGTTAATTAGAAATTGAAGCACTTGAAAATAGAAAATTTCACCTTGTTTTAAATAACTATAAGTCAAAATCACTGCAGTTGGGATGATTCAGAGAGCTCAATCTGTTTGACTCATTGAAGAATGAAGGCCTTCAATTCACAAAAGAAAGTGTGTGTGTGTGTGTGGGGGGTGTCTTTCATTAGAGGATTCCTATAAATCTTTTTACATACCATTGGCTTGAAATAATAACAATAACACAATGCAGCAGATTAAAATAACACACATACTTAACAGCACAATCCTATTTTAGCTGGGCCGGTAAAGGTCTTTCCTTTCAAAGACTCCCCAAGGAGGCTACAATTTTAGCTTAAAAAAAGGTCAGCAGAAGTTCTCTGAGCTCCTGAGGAAGCAGTGACTCATCATTTTATCAACCTTTTGGTTTTTATGTTTTCCAGGGATGATTCAGAAATGATGTTTCAGAGATCCAATGTCGGAAATTAAGACAAAGGGTCTGCTGTTGATTCTTGCATTGCCAGAGGAGATGACCAGCTTGTATTTCTTCTCCGAAGAAAGGAAATCTCTGTGTGGTTTTTCTTCTTTTATGATCCTTGCACCCCACTATTCCTGACATCCAGTTATTCTTTATTACAGACCCAGGGGCTAATAATTAATTCTTTTATCCAAAATGATTCTAAGACAAATGATGCTACCAAGGTTATAGATATCGGCAGCAAAGGAATGTATTTTTCCTCTCTATTCTTTTTGCTGCTGTTATTATTGCAGAATAATGTATTGTACAGATAATAGAAACTGTTCCAAGCAGGCAGTGAGATTACTTCATTATCACGTCCTTTTGCAAATCATGAGCTATATAGTGTACTATGTGAGTTTGCAACTAATTTTGAAATATCTGCCCCATTTTATGAACAGAGAGGCAGATTTAAAATCCTTGATCTCAGTAAGTTTTGATTATCTACTTCTCTACAGAAGGCTAAATGGTTTATATCTTAATGTAATCCTACTCAACTGAGCCTATTAGAAAATTGGAACAGCAAACATCCACATTTTTTTCTTAAATTTTGTAATGCAGTTTACAGTTCACAATATAGTACAAACGTATGTATATTGCAAAATAATAATAATAATAATTCTGATTTTCACTAACCTAGGATGTGCAGCCTGTGGAAATATTAACGTGAAAACATGAAAACAAATGGAATTTGATTGAAAAAGAAAATATAAGAAACTGAGCAAAACTGAATTTAATCCATTGAGATGTAGAGGAGACAAATTTTGATATGATTCAGAGTTGGTGGAAGACCTGAGATAAGTCTCAAAGTTCTGCTTTTTATTGACAGCATGTTCAACATTGTTACCTCTATGATGTTTTAAAAATCATAATCTTAATTTGTTCCCCTTCTGGGTTTTTGGCGTGCATGTGCACGCGACAATCAGCTGGCCTTTGTGCATGCGGCAGTGCCGGAAACCAGAAAAGCTGGTCTTCCGTTTTCCAGCATGAGCATGCACACCAGCCAGCTGATCAGTGCATGCGCATATGTGGCAGTAACCAGAAGACTTGCTGGCCGGCGCACACCAGAAACCGGAAGTACATGTTCCAGTGCGCGCATGCCCCCTGGGCAACTCCTCTTCCTGGTCGTGGCCTAGACGAGTGCGGCGAAGTGCTCCCTTTTTGGCACTCGGTGCCGCCCCCGCACACACTCCCTTTTCGGCACTCGGTGCCGAAAAGGTTCGCCATCACTGGGCTATGGTTTTAACTGAGTCCATTTGCTGATGCAAAGGATAATACTTGTGGATTCAAAGTTTGTTTATCTGGACTGATGAAAGAATCATTAGAAATCTGTGGTCCTTGCTGTCTAGTGTTACTGATTCTTTGTTCAGAGCACATAAAATATTAGATGGATTTAAATTTGTAGTAGTTCAAAAGCCAAAATTTAACCTATATGCACATTTACAATCTGCAATCCCAAGTGATGCATCTGTTGCTGAATTACACCGCTGTAGAATTATATTATTATTGTTGTTGTTGTTGTTGTTGTTGCTGTTGCTGTTGCTGTTTTCTATATTCATTTGACCAAGTGTGTTTAGATACACAAGCAATTTGTCTTAGCTACAGAAGCACTCAGCGTACCTGCAAAACAACAAAATATAATAATAATAGTACTAAAGTGTACAGCCAATAAAAGGGGGAGGTAAAGATAATAAAAGGTATAAATAACAATACTGCAGCCACACCCTATGGGTTAATATGTATACACATTAAACAAACAAACAAACAAACAAAGAAACAAACAAGCTTAGCAGTGACTGTATTTTGTCAGCTGTGAGAATTAGGTGTTCAGCAGAGTGATGGCTTGAGGGATCACTCTGTGTCTAGTTGTCTTGCCATACAATGCCCTATAGTGCCATCCTGAGGGGAGGAGTTGAAACAGTTTATGTCTGGGATGTGAGGGGTCTGCAGATATTTTCTCAGCCCTTCTGACACGCACAATATACAGGTCTTCTATGGAAGGCAGGCTGGTTGCAATTATTTTTATGAAGTTTTAACTATCCATTGGAGTCTATACTTATTTGATTGCTGTACCAAACTAGACGGTTATGGATGTACAAATAATAGACTCAATAATTTCTATATAAAACTTTATCAGCAGCTCCCCAATTTAAAACTAACAAACCACAAATAAGGAAAAACTGGGCTTTAGGGATGCCTTTATAGCACTAACACAACAAATTCTATTGTTAGTTAGAGTCTTCCCCCAAATGATGAAATTGCTTACGGTGATTATTTCTAAGCTTTTCTGAAGTGCCTTCAGCATGAATCTGAGAAGATTGACATGAGCAGCAAATGTTGAATTTAATTGCTGTCTTCTTCTGTTCAGTCTTCATTCATTCAAGTAGCGCTCATTTAAGTAAAATAAATTCAGTTGAAGAAGGCACAATTTCCTGATTCTGTTTTCTTCTGTCCTATTCTTTCCTCTCCCAGATATTCAAACAACAGCAACAAACCCAAGTAGTTTTGTTGTGTTGATAGCTATGAATATGATGGTGACATGCTATAGGATCATTTAAAATGCTATCTGAAATAGCATGTTTATAAACATGGACATGAAGGTTCCTCATGAGGAAGCTCCAATTCAGAAATAAAACAACCAAATTCAGAAGTAAAATATATGGAATGAAGTTGTGTGGAATCCAGTTAGTATAACCTTTATACTTGTGAAGAGCTTGTCTCATAGCTGGAGAAAGGATCCAAGCATTCCAGTTAGAACCACAATTGTGCCAGCACTGAAGAAGACTAGGTTATCTTTCTTTCAGGTGTTTACCAGTTCTATTTCTACAATTCTATATGGACCCAGTCAAACCTCTATCAGAAAAAGCAGAATAAGAAAAATATATCATTTCACCCAATCAGCAATGCCACCCACCAGGAAAGGGGAAAAATATTTTTGGTCCTTGCAGCAATCTGTTTACACCAGTCAAATTAAAAGAGCTTCTTAGTTCAAGTTCAGCCCAGAAAGAATGCATGAAAATATGAAAACAAGATTAAGAGGGAAAACAAGGGGAAGGGAGAAAAGGAAGATGCCAAGATTTTTTAAAAAGAGTTTTTGTTTGTTAACTGATGAATTTAAGTGATTTTCAAATAGTTATTTGATAAATTGCAACAAATAATTATTTCTTGTATTGTGTATACAAAATGAAAGGTATAATTTAGATGATCCACAGGAGGTATTTAAATATGTGAGAATTCTCTTAAAACTCTCGTTAATTAATCAATTTGCAAAGAATCAGAGAACTTGGAATTGATGCATTCAACCATCTGCTCTCTGCAACACCCTTCATGAAAAATAGGAATTGCATTTGGAAAGTCTGGAAGTACTCCCACTTTATGCTTCTTTTGTTGATTCTTTATATTGGTGTGTACTGAATGGAATATATTCTATTGGAGCTTTTCTGCCAAAATATAATAATTGAGGGAGAGCCAGAAAAGTATTTAACCCGTTACTCTCCTGAATTGTTCACTCACTCACTCATTCAATCATTTACTATTTCTACTTATGATTCTGTTTTTTTTCCTCAACTTTTTTCCTCTTAATTTTTTTTGAGGGGAGGGGGAGATTATGCTTTCCATTCATGCAAGCAATTTTCAAGATTGAAAGGAGAGGAGGGGGAAATGGACAAGAAACCTCTATTCTGAAGTTGATCTAGGCACAGCAGAATTGTTGCTTATTTCCTCAATACATTCCATAGTCCTGATGCCTCTCTTTGCCACATCCTAGATCTTGTCTGTTCTTGGAGTTCTGCTCCTCACCCCCAAACATGATGCGCTGATTCTGGGGGAGGAGGCAGGGCTTAGTGAGATTAATGGTTTTCTTTTTCTTTTCCCAGTGTAATGTAGTGGTTATGTTTGTTAAATCCAGGAGATCCACATTCAAATCACCTATCAACAATGGAGGCAACTAAGTAATTTTGGGCCAGGCAACTAGGTAACTTTGTTCTTTCAAAAAATTGACCTTTGGGAGCTAAAATAAGGGAAAACTCACAGTGCTCACTACTTTGCACATTCAAGAGAAAAAGAAGAAGGAAAAAAGGGAAGGAGGGACGGAGGAAGGAAAGAAGGAAGGAAGGAAGGAAGGAAGGAAGGAAGGAAGGAAGGAAGGAAGGACATATACAGCTTAATTTTCTTAAAATAGTTAACTCAGCCTTCCATAATGTGGTGACCTTCAGATGTCTGTAACAGGGGTGGGTTCTAACTTATAGCAATAGCAATAGCACTTAGACTTATATACCGCTTCATAGTGCTTTACAGCCCTCTCTAAGCAGTTCACAGAGTCAGCATATTGCCCCCAACAATCTGGGTCCTCATTTTACCCACCTCGGAAGGATGGAAGGCTGAGTCAACCTTGAGCCGGTGAGACTTATCTCGCTGCCGGTTCACTTCCTCCCGCACCGCATGGCCGTGCCTCGTGGCCACTCGCGCGCAAAGCGCGTGTGTGCATGTGCAGTGCAAAAAAATTAAAAAATCAAACAAAAAAGCCAAAAACAAGATGGCGACGCATGCGCAGTGCCGGAAACTCGGCTTCTGCACATGCGCAGAAGAAATTTAAACAAAATTAAAAAAAAATTCAAAAAAAAGATGGCGGCATCCACGGACGGGCACCGACCAAACCGGATCCGTGACATCATCGTGACATCACCAGCAGATCGCTACCGGTTCGGGCAAACTGGTCCGAACCAGGAGGAACCCACCTCTGGTCTGTAAACTACAGCTCCCAGAGTTCCCTGCCAGAAAGGCCTGTATGAAAGTGTAAGAGTAAGAATGACAATCTCAAGTGATAGTAGGTATATGTTTTCTTTCTTCTAGGTGATGATCCTGTGGTAAGATGGGTGGCCAATGAGATAGAAATCACTCACATGAGGAGGATTCTCTTATCTTTTGTGGTGCTTCTGATGGACTGTGTGCAGTCCTTTTTCAATTGCTTTAGTGAAGAGAAGTTTTTACTATGCCTGCTACATTCCTCTTACCCAGCAACCCAGTTATCTTGCTTGTTAATATCTAGTCTTAGTTTGTCTTGGGACAAAGTAGGCATTGAGGGATTCTGTCTTCTTTGTGTATTTGGTGAATAGCTTTTTAGTCCAAATGAGCAGTGAACTCTCAATTCCTTTTGTCTTTCTCCCTGATACAGCTCTTTATTATTCATAAATACCTCCCTCCCATTCCTAGCTGGCTGTAACCATCCCCTTTGCCCCTGCTTGAATTTTTCCCATTCACAAATTTGTTTGAAAAACCAGCACTTGAGAAGTTTGAGTTGCGCAGGTATTAGTTTTAACTCAGGGGTTTAACGTTTTCTAAACAAATTGAAAGTCACATTTTGTATTTCAGCTTTGCTTGTAAAATGTACTATCATTGATTTTGAAGGACAGCATATCAATTTAAGAAAGAATATTAACACTGTTTAGGGACAGTGTGATGGGCGGCATATAAATTTGTTAAACAAGTAAAATAAATACAGCCATACACTTTTGAATTGTACTTAGCTATCCATAACAATGGACCTCATCCAGTACTTCCCACTCATCCACTGAGCCTGTAGAGTTCTTTCCATACTTCCCTTTCTGCATCAGAGACTGACTTGTGTGCATTCTCTTTGTAGGCTTTGCACATCCTCCCAGCAGAACACAACAAGATACTCAAGTGACTTTCTCCACCCAAATAAATGATTGGGTTAATTTAATCTAGATCTTTGCCTAAAAACCCCATTCCCCACCTGATGTTTGCCAGAATTATTGAGATTACAATTTTCCCTCACAGAGATGGAGGCACAAATGCTGTTTGTCAAACGGGTTTGATAAATTGATAAAATTAATAAAAATCACTAGCATGATTGTTTTGTTTTACAAAATCAGGGTGATAATGTCCATCCAGGAAGAAAGCTTCTGCTATAGACAAGCATTGGAATATATTTTGCTTCCGGGAATATTTTCTTTAGAGATGGCAACCAGATCCAGCCCATTTTTAAATTTAATTTTTCTTTTTCTGGCTTCCTCCTCTTCCCACCCAAATCATATTTCACTGTTTTTTGTTTTGGCTTCATCCCATCATTGTGTTAATAGAGAAACAAACAGACAGAACGACAGGCAGACAGTATGCCAGGGCTTTTACATTCCCCCCCCCTCCCCTTCCCCATTTGGTTGAAAAAGTATAAAAAGGGAGGTTAGGACAGGAAGTTCCTGCTTTAGCCTTGTTTTTCTCTTGGATAATGAATTTACTGAGCATAATGCTAATTAATTTCTAGCATCACAGAATTGAATTTTCAATGAGTTATGAATATGCAGCATTATTTCCTAAGAAACAATGACAATTTGTGGAATAGGTTGTGTGATTAAATTAGATACAGTAATCTTTCTGTTCTGAAAAATACATCTTTCAGAGAAGTCAACTTAGACTGTGGGAACTCAGATCAAATTAAGATAAGAACCTTACAAATGAGATATACAAGAAATGATATGCAAACGCTTAATAATAATTAAATGTGCTGTCAGCATGGAAGCTTTTGCATTCTTGATAACTTAGAAAGGGGATGTGGCATTCATATATAACATAGAGTAACAAAGCAAACGTCGTAAAGAGTTCTAGAAAGCATGGAGTGAAAGAGATTGGTACAAACTGAGGCAGCAGCTTTAGATGAACCCACAATAGGAAAAAAGTATCTTTTATTATTAAAACTCCATACTTGAGCAGTTACCAATCAAAACCTTTTTTTTTTCTAGGATTCAGATATTTTTTTTCCAAGATTGGTGGAGCTATAGTCCATCACACCTGGAGAACACAAGCCTGGAGAAAGTTGGCATAGATCTTTTGATATAATAATAATAATAATAATTTCCTTCTCACCAGTATGGTGGTATGTGTCTTCCTTAGTCTTGAATCCTCTACCAGAGGCTTGAGTGTTTGAGGGTTCTACACAGAATTTTAGCTGTTCTTAGCACTGCACTCTTCTGGGTAACGAGTTCTGAAATTGTTTCTGGAATCTGTTGGAGTCACTCTTACAGCTTGGGAGTCACAGCCCCATGTGCTCCTATCACCACTGGGACCACTACTTTGGCTTTTAGTTTCCACATCCTTTTTAGTTCATCCTTCAGATCCTAGAACTTCATCAGCTTCTCATTCTCCTTCTTTCTGATGTTGCTGTTACTTGGCATCACTATATCTATCACTACTACTGTTTTCTGGTCCTTGTCTACTACCACAATGTCTGGACGTTCCACAGGATATTAGCCCTCATATTCTTTATGACTTCCTGTGGAGTCTCCCATTTAGACTTGGGAGGGTCTAGCCCATACACTGTGCAGATATACCTGTACAGAATCCAGCTATTTGGACCCTGGTTAGTACTTACACAGATAGCCCTTGTTAAATGACTTGGTCGGCAAACATTCAAAATTATGATGACTTTAAATGAGGGGTACTTACAATGGGTCCCTGTAGTTACAGCCATTTCAGGGTCCCCTCAGTCACAAGATGTGATTTGAGTGTACAGCAATTGGCTAGCGATTACAATGTCACAGTATGCCAAATGGTCATGCAATCACCATTTATGACCTTCGCTTGCTGACTTCCGACAAGCAAAGTCAACGGGGAAGCTGGCAAGAGGTTGCAAATATCAATCCTGTGACCATAGGACACTACTTCAGCATCAGATTCACCTAACAATAGCAAGTGGGACTGCCAGAACTGCTGTTATAAGTCAACACAGTCATGTGACATCCTGCTGTATGACCACATTGCATAGCAATAGTGTTTCTGCTCCCAATTACCATCTGTAAGCTCAGACCACCATGAGAAACAAAAATGGGACATATGTAAATGACCTTCTATGGCTGCTCTTTCTTGCTTACTCTTTTCTTGCCCTTGTTGCATAAAGCAAATGTCTGTGGAGAGTTTCAGTCCACCAGGTCATGGTTGATCCAAAAGTGCTTTTTCAAAAGATAACTGGACTTTGCTTTGAGGACGTTTTGCTTCTCATCCAAAAAGCTTCTTCAGCTCTGGCCAAATGGTGGAGGATGGAAGGATTTATATTCCTTGCAGTCATCCGCTCGTTAACATTCTTTCTGAGAATCTAAAGCAGAAATTATTATCTCTCTGGACAAAAAATCCAGGAAATAGTTCTCTGACCTTGAAAGACTTTATCTCAGGTAATTGTGCAGAGAACTGTAGTCCCAATGTGTCAAAAACAAAGCTTGGTGACTACAGGTTTTCTCCCTTGCTACATTGGCACATTGCACTGCATTGCATTCTGAGAATTACATTACATGCTTGACAGTTGCATGTTTAACTCAATGCTGTTTGCTCCTATTCACCAGTATCTGTGAAAAGTAACCGCTTGTCTGGTCCATTCAAGCCAGCAAAGGGACAATATTGTGCTTGACATATGCCTGACAAATTCTTGTTGAGGCCAGCACTGAGTAAGTAGCTGAAAAGCCTGGGATTTTCCAAATCAGGTATTAACCAAAATGTCCTGATTCTTCCGAACAGAAGGTTATCTCTTCTGGCACGACTGGCATGCACTGCTTAAACAGAAGCAGCCAGTTCCAGCATTCTTTCAAAGTTTGTGAACTACAACAGTGAACAACCTCTGGGTTCTTTTGAAAGTGCTTCCACAAAGATTGCTCACAAAATCCCTATAAATTAGTGTTAATTCCACATCATGTCCTTCTGTACAAAGGGGAATACTTTCTTTATTCCAGAGGGGTTTTCCCCCCCTACTGTTGTGAAGATTTTCTAAAAGGAGAAAATAGTATTTCTAACCATTGAACATGTGATGAATGTGACAAAGCTAAATTAGCAGTAATGAATTACCTGTGAATCCCACTTTTTTTAAAAAAAAATTAAAGACAAACATCTCTCCCCACAAATTAGTACATGCAATATTTTCAGTTAGAAAAGAGTGTATTTCATAGTTTCTCATCACAGAAGAAAGAAGGCTAAACAGAATATATTTCCAAAATAGTTTTATCAGGAAAAGAGCAATCTTGTAACACCTTGAAAACTAAGATATTGGCTAACTTGGCAGCTTTCATAGATTGCTCTCACTTTATTAGACACTTAAGAGCTGTTTCTAGATTTATTTCTGAGTTTCTTTTCCCACCATTTTTTATCAGTCAATTTGTGGAGGAATTTGGCAATCATAATGCAAAGTTTACTAATATGATCTCCCTCAATATTGTAAGCATCTATATAATTTGGGGGAGGTGATTATTATAACCAGGCATTATGTGCTTAAACATTGTGTAAAAGGAATTGTGACAAAATTATTTGTACTACAGTTTTCCTGTTGCTTGGTGTTGTTCTATTCCAGGGGTGTCAATCTTGCTGCCCGCAGGCCAGATGTATCATGCGCTGGCCACGGCCACCCCCATTTTAGTGAAGGGGGAAAAGTCATGATACGTCACGTGACGGCAACGTGTCTTCATGAGTTTGACACCCCTGTTCTATTCAGTAGTTCAGAGATCAATTTTGAAATACAGATGAACTGATTATGGCCATCTTTGTATGCCCTGAAGGAAAAACCAGGCATGATTCCTTGCCAAGAGACCATATTATACATCTTTGTATAAGAGATGTGAACATCCTTTTCAGACACATGTGTAACATAATAATGTTTGACCTCATTGGATAGCAGAGAGCCTGAAAAATAAAATAAACATTTACATATATATAGGGCCAGAGCTTTGTGACATTGCCAAATCTTGTGGAGTCTCAATGATCTCATCGTTTAAAACCTTGCACCTAAAACTGTGCAAGATTTTGTGTGACAATACCAAAATTGGTCAAGATGTGGATGAGATTCAAACATATGCAGATTAAACAATGGCAACGAGCCTGCCTTCCATTGAGGACCTGTATACTGCATGAACCAGAAAGAGGGCTGAGAAAATATCTACAGATGCCTCACATCCTGGACATAAACTGTTTCAACTTCTCCCCTCAGGACACTGCTATAGACAATTGCATGCCAAAACAACTAGACACAAAGATAGTTTCTTTTCCCATACCATCACTCTGTTGAACACCTAACTCTCACAACACTGTTTTATGCCTAAAGAAATCTACCCATATAGTACGCTGTATTGCTATTATCCTTGTCATCTTCTCATCTTTCTCACCTTCTTGTCATCTTCTCACCTTCTCACTTTCCTACTGTCTTCTCCTATTGGTATTTTATGATTTATCACTTGTTGTTTAGATTGTATGATTATGGTTGTATCTTATGATTTATCTAACTTATGACTTATCACTTTGTTGTTTGTATGTACACTGAGAGCTTACGTACTCAGTGTACATACAAACTTATGTACTTACAGTATGTACTTGTGTGTCCAATCACACTTGGCCAATAAAGAATTCTATTCTAAAGAAGAAAGAATTCTATATTTTGGGATTATATGGGCATCATGTGGGGGTTGGAAGGAATCTTGACATAAACTGATGTAACACACCAACTCTCGATATAGATATATTTTGCATTCTTATTCTTAGTATTTATATTTAAAATACAATTCATATTAAAGCTTCACCATAACAAAGATACAAATTGTTAATCAAACCTCATAGTTCAGTTTTTAAGATATCATTAAAATTCTACACAAGGTTACCTGGGACTAAGATCCATTGAACTGAGTTGCAAACTTACTCAAGTTGTAGTACTGTAAGCTCAACTTTTAAAGCCGATGTTGAACTTTTAACCAGACCTTTTCAGTGATATGAAATATATTTTGCTGTAAAACTAATGAACCCTATCTTGGGAAAATGATTTCAAACTGCTAGCATGGTTCTGGAACACCATAGAAATAAGAGTAAAAAGGAACCAGGTATTGCTTGCTTATTTTGCTTATTCTCACAAGTTTAACCAGCTGTGATATCAAGCTCAATTATCTAAGAGAATAGTGAAGATTTGTCACTTAGTTCTGAAACCCTGGCAGGTCAGCCCTCACTCCTGAAAAATGACCATAAGGCAAGCAGTCTCCCTGAATTCTTCTTTTGTTACATGCTGAGCTTATTTAGAGTGCAAATGATTTGAAGAGATAAATGCTGTGGCAAACATCGCTTATGGCAGCATGTACAAAGTTGAGAAACAGTTCATTCCCCTTTTGGAAACAAAATTAGAATTAGGAATTTCAAAAGCTTGCAAAAGAATCAGAATAAAAGTTTATTTAAATCAAGGCAATTTTTAATTTCTCCAGTTTGCTATCATGGCTTATTCAGATAGTACATTGATTTTGTGGTTGTGCTTGGTTTTTCTCCTCTGGATATTAATGGTTTGTTTCTTCCTTTTTTTAAACTGTTCTTTTAAAAGGTAAGTTGCCCAGAGTTGTTTGGAGTCAGATGGCTTCTAAATTATATAAATAAATAGTATTTTGTTGTTTTTAAAAGCCAAAACAGCCACATCTTTACCTAAGTGACAGCTAAAGACACATTTGGGCTCATCAGGGCAACCTTTATAACTGATTACTTGCAGAAATGCAAAGAAGTGATTAGAAGGAAAGGTAGTTAGATGAGGAAGAGACATATATAATGGCGCAATGAGTATTGAACATAGTCATCATGAAGTAAGTGGAGACTTATACTCCATCCTTTGGGCTCTTTCATAACATTACCATTGAAAACTAGGCTTATTTAACAAATTTGCCACATTTTCTTTACACAGTTGGTATGTATATATGCAAAAAAATGAAGAGAGATTGAAGGTCGTCTGCTTAGGGATTCCAAATAGAATTCCATGTAATGGTTGATGATGTCAGGGGCAAAAATTGGCAGGTTCCATTACAAAACAATTACTTTATTACCTTTTTAGCTCTGGAATTTCCTCTGGCAAAGTAGTTAAGATAGTATTTTGAAAAGAAAAGGAAAAAGTGATGTAGATGTCTTAAAAATGAAGAAATCAAATCTTTGACTCCTATCCAAACATTTCAATACAAGACTATTTGTGGTAGCAACAATACATAATTTTGTAAAGACAAAGCATAATAATTTCAGTCTAGCAGATTTTTAAAAATCTTTTATTTTTGAAGACTAGGTAGAGCTCACACTATCTGTAGCATGTATTCCTACAACATAGGAACAGCTGCTTGTACAAAATAAATGTTTTCAAGTTGGCAATAGCAACAGTTATTGCTTACACTGTCCCATCCTTTTAACAATGGACAAAACGAATTGGTCTTTATAAACTTGTGTGCACATGGGCATTCTCTGCAGAGGAAAGAGGGGGCAGCTAATGTCATGTGATAATTTAATCACATAAGTGATATGAATTACATACTGCAAGTCATTCATGTAATGGCATCACTAATGTAAATTACATAATTCACATCCTTTGCACAATGATATAATGACATGTGTTATTATCTTAGCTTCTACTGAACACCTACGCTCTTTCATTTGTGAATGAAAATCACGTTTGTTCTATTAAATGAGACAAATAATCTTTCTTAACATAAAAGTTATAGAAGTGGGAAATAACTGCTACGCATTTATCTGTTTTTTCACAAAATGTTACAATGCTTTGTGAATGTGTTTAAATACAAATGTATATGTGTCCTTCCCACCATTTTTAAAATAGGTGTGGGAAAGCTGGGAAAATTGGTTCCTGTAACTGTGGCCAATTGGGGTTAACTGTAGCATAATCATATCTATAGAGCTTCCTCATTCTGGTTTTAGGTGCAAATAGAGCAGGGGTGGGTTCTAACTTACCTCGCCGCCGGTTTGCTTCCTCCCGCGCCTTGTGGGCACGCCTTGTGGGCGCACACGCATTTTGCGCGTGCGCACATGCGCAGTGCCGAAAATTCCAACCCCCCCCCCAAAAGCCAAAAATAAGATGGCAGCGCATGCGCAGTGCTGGAAACTCGGCTTCTGCACATGCACAGAAGAAAAAAAAAATAAAAAAAATCCCCCCCCCAAAAAAGATGGTGGTGTCCACTTTTTGAAAGGCACTGAAGACCTCTTTCCCTAGGCATTTGGGTCAGAGGTTATGTGAGCTCAGCTGCTGTTGATGTGTTTCTCTATGAATGGGGCTGTTGTTTTATCCTCAGATGCTGGGAGGTTGTATCCATGGTTTTTGGGTTTTAATCAATGAATGCCACCCAAAGCCATTACTGTGAGATGGGCAGCCATATAAATTATGTACACAAGCAAACAAACAAATATAGTCTAAAGGCAAGGAACTAAAAGTTTGTTCAAGTTTCTAGGTTGCTCTCATGAATCGTGGGAATAAAGTGGCTTCCCTTCCCAGTGGTTAAGAGCATGTCACAATAATTTCCAAGGGCTCATCTGCATATCTTGCTTGCTCTAGCATTAGAAGGCTCACTGTTCTAAAGGACAGGGATGCATATCATCCTCACATTCCTATCTTCTACAAAGGCAATTCATTCATCTTTCTCCTTCTCATCAGAAGTGATTTTTTTTTGCCTTCTGCTGGAACAACAAACCTATGTGGTCTGTTTTCTGTGCATTATTTCCTGATTAATGTGGAAGCCTGCACTATAATTGGCTAGTGCACATTGTACTAGGAATGCCCTCTTGCCCTTGAGGGCTCTGGTAACCACGGCTCATGCAGATCATCTAGCCAGCACCACTGCCAAAACAGAGGAATGGATTGTAATCTGGATAGCAATTACTTATGCCATCTTAATTTGCATCCACTTTCAACACAGGAGGCAAGCAGCCTTTAGGCAATAGTACAAAGTATCTTTAATAATGGATTATTATGATTTTCAATAACACCTAAGGATTTAATTAACTTTAAAAAGAAATAGGTTAAAAAGCTGCAAATATAATCTCTTACCCCTGAAGAATTGAGTAATCTATGATTGTTCATCAAGTAAGCAGTCTTTTTTTCCATCCATTTCAAACACCAACCTAGAATCTGTCCATAATTTCTAGGACTGTCAAATCTTGAAAGATAAAATTCTCATAATCATGGAGCCCGAGAAAGCTCAAAACCCATAGGAATCTTCTTATCAAGCTATACCAAGGGTGGGTTCCTCCCGGTTCGGACCGGTTCTCCCAAACTGGTAGCGGCCTGCTGGTGATGTCACGATGACATCACCGAACCGGATTGGTCGGTGCCGGTCTGTGGGGGCCGCCATATTTTTTTTAAATTTTTTAAAAAAAAAATTGGAATTTTTTTTAATTTTTTATTTCCTTCTGAGCATGTGCAGAAGCTGACTTCCGGCACTGTGCATGCGGTCACCATCTTTTTTTCGGCTTTGTTTTTGTTTTTTTGATTTTTTTGAATTTTTTGTTTCTGCGCATGCGCGCGTGAGCAAAGTGTGCGCGCGGCCACGGGAGGGAGCGAACTGGCAGCAAGGTAAGTTGGAACCCACCCCTGAGCTATACCACTTATATATTCCTTGCAAGCACAAACTACTCCTTGATATTACAAAGGCTACACCTTTCTTTTATGAATAGTAAGAGTCTTGATAGAAATTGATATAGACTAATTAATGGCTTGATCTACTTACAGTGGCTTTATCAAATGTTGCAAGATAATCAAAGAAATTTGATCATAGCAATCAAATCATAGCAATCAAAGAAAGCAAAGACTTTTGAAGAAAATTAAGCACTTGCCATTTTGTTCCTGCAGTGTTCTCTACATATGTGATCCCCAGATTGCAGAGGGGAATTATTTCTTCACACTATTCTTAGAATTCTCTTTTGCTGGCCAATTACACTTTTGCTGCTGATGAATAATTCTTTAATTCAATGAAGTCTTCCATTAGTGCAATAGAGATGCAGGCAGTTTGGGGTGATTTCTTCTCCTTGTACAGTAGCTCCTACCTCTGCTGTTTAAAAAGATCCCCCAGTATATGATTACCTTATCCTTCTCTCCCTCTCCCCCTCTCCCTCCCTCTCCCTCCCTCTCCCTCCCTCCCCCTCTCTCTCTTCCCTGCTGTGTGAAATCTCTATTAGATTAAATATGCTTTCCTTTACAGAGGGACTGCAACTAAATGAAAACTAATGTAGAGTTTATACATGAGATATAACTCGGGATGGCTACTCAAACTAGGCACCTATTTTTCATCCTTAAGAGAATTTACATAAGAAAAATGATGTGCACGATATGAGGGTTATAGAAGAAAACAATGTTTAAACATAAGCATACACAAACTTCCTCTCTGGAGAATTCTATGAAGGAAGCAGGTTGATTGACCAAAACAAAACAAAAGATCTGGGAACAGAGTGAAAACCCTGTTTCTGCTTTTGTACAACTACTAATGGTCATAATGGTCTAATGGTCAAGGGTAAGTGAATATGCTTTCTTGTTACCCTCTCATTTTTTTCTACATATGCGATGGATTATTATTTTTTTGTAATTTTGCTATTTTCATCTTTATCTCTTGCTTCCTGCTTATCCAGAAATTAAGACCAAAGTCTTTTTTTTTTTACAAGCAAGCATTTTACGGTAAAAGAAACATTCCAAAACACGAAGAGCTTAATTGAGGTGTGGATCAGAGGGTGGTGGTAATTGTGGAGGCGTTAGAAAACCCTGAAGCCTTCCAGCCCTCTCTTGGTGAGGCATGAAATAAAGTTCTTGTTTTTGTTGAGTACAGTATCATGGAAAACAAGAAAAGATCAAACTTAATTCTTATTGTTTAGAATGCAATTTCAAAAGAAAAGTTAAATTATATTTTAACACTCAACACCTCCACACCAAAGTACATAACCCAGATGAGCTAATCTTGAAGGCCAGAGTAGAAATGAGCTAATGTAGTTAGGGGATTGTATGCACAATATGGCAAGAGATCAGTAACAAAAGAGGGAGGGGGGTGGAGAACCACCCCAAGTGGTTCAGCTGCTAGCAATAAAGAAGCAGCAAGTTGCAAAATGCATTAACTGTTTCTCCTCATTGTTCACTCTTGAGCATTTTCAAACGGCGGATGGGCAACAATCAGCAAAAATTCAAAAGAAGAAATGGCACTACAGACAATGCCTGTTTTGGGACTTCTTATGAAAAAAAATCTCTCTGGGATGATAAAGTATGTGTCTGACTAATCATATATAGAAGGCTTTTTTAAAAAAAATCCAATAAATGAAACATTAAAAAAAGAATGCTTAATAAACTAATTTTAGTTTTAAAGGTTTGAAATTGGCCTCTGAAGCCTAAGAAACTGAAATTTCTGAGCTGTTAAATGTCAGAAATAACCTCTAGGGGTTTAAGGAGAGATGATGTGCTGAAGGGCAGGCTTCAGGTCATGTTTTATTATACAAGAAGTTTAATTGTTCTGGCCAGGAAGCAAAAGTGACTCATTTACTTGAAGTGGATCCCTTTCTCCCAAAGCAGACTTTGGACTGGAGGATGATACATCAAGGGAGAATATCTTTCAAATATTGCTTTGCTCACTGTTTTAACTACTTCCATCTAGATTAATTTTCTTTGGAAAACCCTAATGGAGAAATGTCCAAGGATAGCAAAAAATAGTGCTTTTGTCACCCTTTCTAAACCCTTTTCACTCTGTTTCAATTCCAACTTTTAGCCAAAGAAAATTGCATGTCATTGGAACTTTTCCAAGCTCATTTTTTAATGAATGTTAAATTGTTTATAGCAATAGGAACTGAAATTTCAATGAGGTTCTGGTATTTTCCAAACTGCATTTCACTTATTATGTCAAGAGTCTCCCAAACTATTTAATAATATAGCAATGATCATGGATAGCCTCCTGTCATGGTTAGGGGCTTGTGATGCACTGATGAGGTTGAGAGCCATGCTGGCAGTGGTGTATTCTATCAGAAAGGTCACCCACACCAGACCATTCTTAATGGGATTGGCAGACAATGTTTCAGTCAGAATAGAGCTGGAAAGGACCTTGGAGGTCTTCTAGTCCAACCTCCTTGCTGAAGAAGGAGAACCTATACCATTTCAGACAGATGGCTTTCCAGTCTTTTCTTAAAAGACTCCAGTGATGAAGCATCTATACTGGTTAATTGTCCTTTCTGTTAGGAAGTTTCTCCTTACGTCAGATGTTAGAGTTCCTGGGATATGTTGACAAGTGGGTAATGGGACTCAGGAGCTATGACTGAGAAACCAGGGCCTAGCCCTTTAGGATTACTGGAAGAACAACAACCATAGACAAAACAAAAATATACTGCTTGTGAAAATCACACCATAATGGCCTGCTGTTATAAATTGGAACCAACAAAGCAGGGCTACTTAAACTGAACATTGGAACATTGGAAAATAATTTATCCAGACTCTAATTTTACTGAACAACAATAACTAAATCAAAAGAGTTTCATTACCGGAAATAAACTATTCAGGGAAGCAGAACTGGAAGAGATTCAGAAAAATTATAAAATTGAAAGACCTCAAAACAATAGTAGAAAAATAGAAGGAACTCAAATAATAACAGCTGGGAATAGAAAGGAAACAACTGATATGGACCACAGCAATAATCACATAGAAGAAGTAATAACAACAGAACCAATGCCAGCACGGAAAAAACTTGACTCCCTCAAGAAGAAGAATTAAAAGACAAAATTATGGCATATGCAAATGTCTATGGAGATTCTCAGTCATACAGATCATGGTTGTCCCAAAGGTGCTTTTTCAAGAGGTAACTGGACTTTCTGGAAACCAGAAAGTCCAGTTGCCTCTTGGAAAAGCACCTTTGGGATATGGCATATGCAGAATTACCAGTAGAAAGACAAACACTGTCATCATTGAAAGTAATGTTTCCTAAAGACCTGGTACTTATAATGAAGGATGTGAATAAGGCAATTGCAAGGATTAAAATAACCTCTGTAAACAGACCAATCAGCTATAGTACAGCAGTAGTGGTTTTAGAAGAAATGGGCATGAAACTAGAAAGCCAAAAGCAAAATCATATTCAATCTCAAAGTGGAAGATCAGATTAGAGGCCAAGATAAAGAAATTAAGATAAAATGGAAGTAATATAAAAAACATGAAAGAACAAAAATGGAAGAATGTAAATATCAGGACAGCCATAATAAAAAATATTGGCTCTTAGCATTAGAAAAACTGAAATCATTTGGAAATCATAAAGCAACAAATAACAGCAATAGTTGGGAAAATTGAACACTATGAGGCAAATATTGCAATTTTCAGCAAAATCAGCTATTTCAACCAGACCAGAGCAATTCTACCAAAGTATAAATGGTAATAGAAATTCTGAAAAGGAAAAATCAAACAAAAATGAAAGAATCCTGTTTTGGAAATTTCTATGGGAAACTCAAAAAAACTATAATAAAAATGCTGGTTGGATTAAAGATTTTGAAGATGGTTTTAGTAAAAAGTAGTTGTTGAAAATGAGCAGGTTAAAATATTGTGGGATTTTGAAATACAAACTGATAAAGTCTGGACTCATAACACACCAAATATAACTGTTGTCGAAAAGAAAATAATGCAGATGATTGATGTGGCAATTCCAGCAGATAGTAGAATAGAAGACAAAGAATTGGACAAGATCACAAAGAATCAAGATCTGAAAATCAAAATTGAAAGATTATGCCTTAAATTGGCGGTAATGCTCCCAGTAGTTAATAGCACCCTGGGTGCCATACCAAAGGTTTTTTTGGATGTATTTAGAAAATCTTCACATTGACAGAATTTCCATCTGTCAATTACAAAAGGTCACACTGCTTGGATTCACACATGTATTATGCCAATATATCTTGGGAAGAATTAGGTGCATATGAAGGTCAACACTAACTAATGAACTAGCAGCTGTGATTTCACATTGCTGCGTATAAAACAACTATAGTTATCCTTTATTTACATAGACATATCACTTGAAGCTATTACTCCCCTTTATGCAAGATTTTCTGTCTGATGAGTTTGCTACTGGAGAACCTCTTAATAATCAAAGTGGTTTCTTTGGCTTAAATATTTTTCCTCATTCATTTTCATGAACAAAAGAGGTTACAGAATATACCAAAAATATTCTCTCTTATGGAAAGTATATATTTCTCCTGGTTCCATTTTTAAGCTGAGCCAAACATCCTTCAAAAGAAAGGGCAACAACAACAACAAAAAGATGATCTTGAAGATGTGAAGAATAGCCTGCGTCTGCCTGTATTCAGCTTTCTTTGGCTCTGGCCTCCCAGCAGCCCCAAAATAATGAAGCCAAACAAGACTGCTGGTAAGCTGGTCAAGTGCTCTTACTAAGAATGTCTTGGCTGCGCCTCAGACCTACTTGCTGAATCTTTTGTTCCTTCTATTTGTTCTACCCAGCCTCTTCCTGCCTCTTCTGGGTACCTATTCCTTAAAAGGTTTTTCTTTCCAACATGGTAATACCACTTACATCTTGGCTATTCCCTGGACCCTTTGAGGATGAGGCCTTGTGATTAAAATAGCTAAAAAGAAAGGATGGCTTTTCAATCAGACTGCTAAATCCTTTCTGTTGATTATAAGCCAAATGGAAGAAAAAGACCTGATCCCTTTGTGCTGGTTGCCTGATCTGGGCTTTGTCAGAAGTGTACCTGATTATGGACTTTAATAATTTCAGGGACTGGAGAAGACTTCATTCTTGGATCTATTTACTTTTACTGCAGGTAGAATCCTTTTCTATTCCAGTGGATATTTGCATAGTTCTTTTTATTTATTTAGTTGATTCATTTTTAAAATTTATTGGCTGCCCATCTTACCACAGGGTAACTGGGCAGCCCACAAGATAAAAAGATAAAAGATAAAACTATACAAAACTTGTAAACGATATAAATGAGATATTATAAAGATCCAAATACTCAGCCCTAACTAAAAGATGGGGAGGAAGGGAGTAGGATGAGAGGGGGGGGGAGGGAAGGGGGGATAGATTAATCTGTCAACATCCCCAATGTGAAGTGTAGCCCCCAGTCAACTGGCAGTCAGGTCTATAAGTTCTTGTGGAAGCTCAGGAGGGTTGGAGCTGACGCCACCCCAGGGGGCAAGATGTTGCAAAGGGCAGGTGCAATGGCAGAGAAAGCTCTTTTCCTGGAATACCCTGGAATACCCTGGCCAATGGGTCCTGAAGCAGGCCTCCTCTGCCAGCATAGGTGAGGCAGGCCAATCCCAGTGGGATGAGATTTTTCCCCCCATATGAAGTGCCTGTAGAAGCTCATGTCTAGTGAACAGAACTGAGTACAGTAAACTAGCAGAATTCTTTTTATGAAACATTTCTCAAATGATAAAAGCCCTCTTAATTAAGAGCTTTTTTGAAGGAAGGAAGGAAGAAGATGGAGGACAGAAACAATCATGATTGCTCATTTAAAATAAGGGCATGCATCTTGTCCTTCTTTTGAATTGATCATGTCAAATCTCTTTAGTTTAGTTATCGATCAGCAAAGATATTTCATTTTATTACCAATGTAGCATTCATAGCCAGTCAGAGAGGAAGAATGCTTCATACAGGATGATATCACAAAGTGAATCAGATATATCTGCATGAAGTTATATTCTTCTATCAATTTATATGATTCTGTATCAACTTAAAATATCCGGCTTGAAGAAGGCACTACAAGAGTTATCTAGGGGGAAGCTAATAAACTATAATCTAAATAATTAAATTCTAAAAAGTTTATGTGGGAGAAGTTTCAGGGGATATTTTATTCCCTCAGTACATTTTTGACCAGAAAATATCTGGCTGCAAATATTCAACATAGATTTAAATTTTTATGACCTAAACCGATATGTATAAATTCATACATGAATATTTTTGTAAAGCATGGAAAATGAAAGCTGTGAAATTGTATAACATTGGAGCAGACACAAAAACAAAAAATATTTGGAACATTTGTTTCATTCTCCATTCAAACATTCTTGTCTTGGCCCCATCTTAAATATATGCCATTTTCATCATTAATGGAAGCAGAAAGCTAATGTTTTAGGAAGATATTTTTACAATACAAGTACAATAAGATATTGTAATTTCAGTTGCACATGGGGAAACATGTGCTTTCAGGCCCAAGGAAAATTTTAACTTGGCAATGTAGATGATGAAGACCATGAACTCCAAGACAAAATTGTAGACACCCAAAGACATTTCTCAAAATAATAGCATGGTTGCAACCCTGAACCTATTCCTTAGTCTCATAGCACAGAGTACTGTATGTTGATCCTGGGGCCAGCAAAGCCCTTCTGGCTGTTCTCTGGTTGCATGATTTGTTTGATAGTGTTGGTGTATGGTCACGCTGAATGCATTATATCCACAACTGTTTGGGACATTTGAACCAAATGAAGGATATTCTTTTCGTTTCCAACATATGTTCATGATTGTGCTCCTAAACCAGTGAAATTAAAAGACACCAGAATAAAGTTGTATAAATGTGTCAAGCCTTTTTTTTTTCAGCTATTGGGATCTTTTGTTCCCTAGACTCTCTGAAGGCTAATCAATAAAGATCTAACTTCAGATTTCATATGTTGCCTTTTCTTAATGTATAGCTATATTTTAAACAGCTTTCTGTCAACTTACTGTACTAGTTCTATTTACCACTGCTGGATTGTTTTCCACTATACATAAACTTCCAGGCTGCTAGCATACACATTTCTCTCCAAAATTATAATGCATATTTAAATGAATTCAGAATATTTCCAATATTGTTTTTATTTTTAGTTCTGTGCTGATATTCATAGTGCTATAATATCTATGTGTTTGTTTGGTTAGATTTATATTCCAACCTAACACTTCATAGAATTAGGCTGGTTTCCAATAATGAAATCCAAATAAAATAATTTCTAAATTGTAAATATTAAAGTAATAATAAATCATCATCATCTTCTTCTTCTTCTTCTTCTTCTTCTTCTTCTTCTTCTTCTTCTTCTTCTTCTTCTTCTTCTTCTTCTTCTTCTTCTTCTTCTTCTTCTTCTTCTTCTTCCTCCTCCTCCTCCTCCTCCTCCTCCTCCTCCTCCTCCTCCTCCTGGTCCACTTAAGTTCCAGGGAATGTCAGAATAAGCATGAGTCTTGAGCCATTTTCTAAAAATCCAATGATCCCTTGGAAAGCCTTTCCAATGTCTGATGTTGTTCTGGAGAAGGAATGCCAATGGCCATATGCTTTCTCTAGCTGCAACTTTTCTCATGGGTAGGGCCATCAAAAAGCCTTCCCCAGCAGAACTTAGACTGCAGTGTGGGTGGTACAGGGTGGGGTAATCTTCTCTGAATCTGTTCCAGTTTTTCTACTTTCTTTCTTGCAGGGTGCTGTGCCAGGATTCTGTGTGTGGTTGTGTTTTAATTAATATTCCTCTGAACATTTATTCTCTATTTTTTGTCATCTACTCTTTTCTGGTTTTATGAACAAGAAATTCACTTCATTTCTTAATGAAGAAGACAATTTTAGTGATATTCTCATTGATGGAATGCAAAGTGATTACAGTTTTTAGCCACAAATTAGTGGAGATAGATAGATAGATAGATAGATAGATAGATAGATAGATAGATAGATAGATAGATAGATAGATAGATAGATAGATAGATAGATATCCATTGTAAAAAACTTCCCAATGATCTGCCATCTTCTTGGATCTTCGTATTTTGAATAAAATCCCAAGAGAAAACATCAAGTTTCCCCAACCTTTTTGGCTTTGCAGACTGGCAGGTGGGGGATGATTCTGGGTGTGCGGTGGGCAAACGCACACACGCAGCTCCATTTGCATGAGCAAATTCCCTTGTGGATTTTTTAAAACAGAGAATCAGTAAGATTTGGAGTGGGTGAGAGGCTATGAGGTGATCATGAAAGCAGTTAGCAGAGGACTATACATGTAATAACTTCATTGTGTACATGCTTAATATTGCTAAGACACACATACCCACACAGTATTGCTTTTCAGAAATAGAACATTCACTGGTAGATATATAAGACATGATCAACTCAGATAAATCTATGGAGGGTCATATATGACAGACAAAACTTTGGTCACCGTGCTAAAACTTATCTCTTTCTAAACTTAGCAGCAGGAACAGTAAAGGAAGTATTTCATCTCAAATGACAGCAGACATCATGATACTATTAAACTGTTCAAAATAATTTTACTGTATAGCTAGGAGTCATACCACCAGTCTGATGCAAATGCATGTCCAAAGCAGTCATATAGAAATGGCTTAATCCCCTCCTCTGAGAAAGCTATCGCTGGGGAGCTGTAACTGATTTTATTGAAAAGGAATTGGTAGACTGGATTTTGTCACCAATTGAATGTAATTTTGGCTGTTCCATTTTGCTTTTTGGATCAACTTGTCCTTCATTAAATAAAAACTACCATGAAGCTGAGTAAAATTGGATTCAAATTCATTTGTGCTGGCACTCAGAACCAATATGAAATAAAGTTGCTTCTTTAGAAAAGAAGTCTAAAGTTGGCTTATGATATTAACAAGCTAAGGTTTTTGATGTCCTGGAGAACTTCAAATTTGAAAGAAAGCAAAACGGAACATGCATTTAATACATGTAAATGTTTCAAGAAAGCTCTTGAATGTATTAGACAATATGCAAATCCCACAAATTTTGTAGTCCATTAGCATTATCACAGTTTCTGTTAAATGTATACGCTATAAAATGTAGACACACAGAGACACTAACATACATAAATGCATACATACCCATGCAAACTTAAGAACTTGGCACTTTGTCTATTATGATTTTCTAATGTTTAAATGCAAAAAAAGAAGGCTGGGATTTATGATTTCAAATAACATCAATAAATTCAAATTTTCTTTTCAAGGAATCACACAGTAGGTAGAATAATATAAAATGGGCTTTCAAGAGGTTCTATTCACAAGGGACAATAGTGATCAGCTCCATGGCAAGGAATAGACATATGATTTTAATTTAATGAGATATTTAACTTCTTTTGACTAAGGATTCTGGGAATGTGCCTTGAATTAGGATGGGGGGGGGGGAAGCAATGATTATCCCACTCAGGCATCTTTAGCCTTCTTTTATAGTCCTATCTGAAACAATTAACGGTTTCTCCATCACGAGTTCTATATATATAATTCCAGTAATGTAGTTCAGTGTAGAAAACGACTGTTTTTATTCTTGAAACTCCATAGAACTACAATTCTATGACATGAATTGCATGCGTATATACTCAGCTTATACTAATTAATTACAGACATATAGATAAGAACCTGAGTCATTCCTGGTTTCATATCCTGTTTTTTCATATTAAAATATTCTTTCATGAAGACTCTTAATCAGGTTGGTGTTACATTATGCCATGCTCTACTTAGTGATGGCACAAGAGTCTATTTCACAATCCTGAATAAGCAAAGGAGGCAACTGCTTTAACAAGGAACTACTGTAACAAAACCATGGGGTAGGGATGTCATTTTCATTTTAGAGTATATTTGACATCTTGCTCATTCATTTCCTTATTTTTTGGCTAATATAATTAGGGGTAGAATGGGGGGTTATGTTCATTTCCCTGCTGGGTAACATCTGCTATGGAGAGTCAATACAAAGTACCATCTGTCTTACAAGGAAAAAATAGAATTAGTTTTTTTGGCACATAAGTGGTTCTGTAAATGTGCTTTAGACTTTCATTGGAGGCAGACTCCAGTTAAATGGTAGCAATTAAGATTCCACGGGAAACGTAGATATCACTTTCATTTATTACCCTGTGAGGGTTCACTTGGATTTCTATCCAATTTTAGATGGGGCAATGTGAATTTATATATATACACATGCACACACACACACATACATGCACACACACACACACACACACACACCAATCAAGGGAGGTAAATGTTCAAATTGAGTCAGTTATTCAACATTTCATAGGTTTAGCATAGAAAAGATGCTTAATCTATAGCAATAGCAATAGCACTTAGACATATACCGCTTCATAGTGCTTTACAGCCCTCTCTAAGCGGTTTACAGAGTCAGCAAATTAGCAAAGTCAGCAAACAACAATCTGGGTCCTCATTTTACCGACCTTGGAAGGATGGAAGGCTGAGTCAACCTTGAGCCTGGTGAGATTCGATCTGCCAAACTGCTGGCAGCCGGTGATCAGCAGAAGTAGCCTGCAGTACTGCACTCTAACCACTGTGCCACCGCGGCTCATCTACATGTGAGTGGGGTTTTTCCATCTTTCCATCTTTTTCTTTTTCTTTTTTACACTAAGCAGGAGCAAATATCTGCGCCCAACAACTAACTCTAAAAATGATACTAGGAACATTATTTTTCAGTAATGTAGCACAGTTTCTAGCCACATCTGTTCCTTCTGCTCCATTCCCCAGTCATAATTTAGTACCTGGACTGAGGTTATGCCACAAGTACTATTGACTGGGCTATTATTTCAGGATCCAGGTGGGGGTGGGGGTGGGGAGCTGATGGACTTGTCATATACCCTGGTTGTTTAGATGACCTGTCATGTATATGTCATCTTGTAATTCTTTTTTTAATTTTATGAATAGACTCCATAATTAGAAATGTACTTTCTAAGACTCCCTTTCATAGTCTAAGATATTATTATTATTATTATTATTATTATTATTATTATTATTATTATTATTATTATTATTATTATTATTATTATTATTATTATTATTATTATTATTATTATTATTATTATTGTTGTTGTTGTTGTTGTTGTTGTTGTTGTTGTTGTTGTTGTTGTTGTTGTTGTTGTTGTTGTTGTTGTTGTTGTTGCTGCTGTTGTTGTTTGCATCAATGTTTAGATTCGAGTTGCCATTTTCATCCACCTATTCAATCATTCCCAAGGACCTGGAAAAGGCAGTTGTTTGATGGTGTTAAAGGTATTGTTGCTGGATGTAAGCTATAGTCTCTGATCAAATGGTCAATTGTTTCATCCCTTTTACTCCAAAAGTGACATTTGCTGTTTTTTGTTACATGCTGAATTTTCATCTTCATGCAATTTGTTGGCAAAGCTTGTTCTTGAGCTGCTAAAATAAAGCCTTCAGTTTCTTTAACACTCCTGATCGTAACCAACACCATGTCAGTTTTTTAAATCAGCTTTTCCGTTTATGTCCTTTGAGTATTTATTTATTTATTTATTTATTTATTTTATAAAATTTATATGCTGCCCAACTCCCGAAGGACTCTGGGCGGCTTACATCATAAAAAAATAAAACATATAAAAACAATTTAAAAAAGAAAGGGGAAAAAAAACCCAACTATATTTAAAATAAAACATTCACACAACCATGCATGGGCCAATCAGAACAACTATTGGCCCCAGGCCTGCCGGAAAAGGCAGGTCTTAACGGCTTTACGGAAGGCCAGTAAGGTGGGGGTAGTACGGATCTCGGGGGGAAGTTGGTTCCACAGAGTCGGAGTGGCTACAGAGAAGGCCCTCCCCCGCGGTCCTGCCAGCCGGCACTGTCTGGCCGATGGGACCTGAAGAAGGCCAACCCTGTGCGACCTCACTGGTCGATGGGAGGAATGTGGCATATTGACCATGCATTGACTTATTTTTCTAATTATTATTATTATTATTCCTGGAAATAATTCTATATTGCAATGTTCATTTTTAGTCACTTGGAGAGGCTCTTACCACTGAGACAATGGGGCAGGGGGAGGAATGGAAGGCATAAAATCTTAGATTACTTTACAGTTGTAAATCTACTAATCCTTGCCAATTATTTTTTCTCCTCCCATGAATGTTACCAAGAATCTCCCTCATTCAGTTTAATTGATAAAGATCCGATGCATGTGGAGACAGAGCAGTGTTGCTGAACAGATAGAAAGGAAGAGGAAAAAGCAGATCAAAAAAGTTCAGAATGATGCAAAATGGAAAAAAAAGCAAGAGAAAAAACAAGTTTGGTGGACAATGAGAAAAGTCAGGAAAGTGATTAATACCTCTCCCCCCATTGAAACAAAGTGCAAAAACATATGTAATCATAGGTTAATTGCATATTTTACATTGGAACCATATGTATAATAATAAAAACGCCAAATATAAATTCAGATCTAACTGCATTGCTAAACAGTCATGAACCCAAAAACTGGAAAGTACCAACCGATCAGGAAAACAAAGATCTATTGACTCCAGCCCAGTATTAGTTGATGCCATAGAAGAACATGAAAAGGGACAACTTGCCAGAGCCAACTTGCCATGGCCAACTCACCATGGCCAACTCACTGCCAGACAACTTGCTATGGGACAATTCAACAATTTAATTATTTAAAATAATTTTTAAATTTTTGTCATTCACATTTCATTTTGTCCCTCCTTTTGCATCCTTTATTTAATGATTCTATTCTACCACTTCTTCAATATTAGTCTAACTTGTTCTGCAGTGACTTGGCCATGCTGAGTTGGCCATGCCAAGTTGTCCTAGACCTAGTAGACTGGGCCTTCCTTCCATTAACTGACATATTTTTCTCCATGGATTGCAGACAGGATATAGTTAGGTAGGTTGTCCAATATTTAGATTTGTTCACAATCCCAAACTATATAAGCAAACTATTTGAACACAAACCATTTGTATCAATACATAATTTTTTTTCTTGTACTCCATCATGTTTCTGGCCTCAGACATGAATCCAATATGTCCATTTTCATAACATGCATAACTACACTAAGAGGCATATTCAGGAGGCATGTAAACCATATTGATAAGATCCTTTTGTTGGCAGTCCAACATCTTAGATTGAATTATTTCTGCTGAATAATTCTTAACTTGGACTATTTTTCTTTCTTTCTATTTAATTTAATATCCATTGTTTTACTTGAAAAAACCTATTTAAAATATTTTTTTACATGGATCCCCCTTCACTATGGGATTACAGCAGATGTTCATTATGTGGTATGACCAACATCTGACATATGCCTGTTTTATTCTGTCTTTGCTTTTAGGGAAAATACATTTGCAAAGGATGTGAGAGAGATTGAGAGAGGGAGAGACTTCGCTGATGGCATGTGGTTTGCAGTTGGAGCAGAAGGTGAAACAATTTATGATGGCTCTTAAATCAAGCTGAGGCTGGATTCCAACCTTTTGGATTAATGCCCAGACCAACTACATCTTCTTTACAAGCTGTGTTCAAGAACCAAAAATATACTTTCCAGGGCAAAAAACAAAAAACAGGATAGCAATTAGAGATGTCCTCATACTTCTTCCTTCTCTGAGCATGATGGATAAGCCTATGAGATAGCAAGAAGATGGTACATGCAAAGTTTTTTTTACAATACATTAATGAAGTTATTGAGTTAAACCATTTTTCTTGGTGTGCATAATACACTGTAGGTCTTGATTTCATTGAAACAGTTCTTAGGGCAGGTAGAAGATAAAGCCCTGTTGAATGGGTTTATCTTCAGGCCCTTTATGGAGCTGTTCCCTCCCTTTTTTTGGGTGGGGTTATTGTTCTTGCTTTTTAACTGTAGGACACCCAGAGTCAGCAGGGGTCAAGTGGCTTCCAAAGTGCTAAAATAAATAAAATAAAGAAAACAAATGGGTTACATATACATCACTGTTTAAAACTAAACTCCACAGACTGTGTAAATGAAGACATTTCACTGATTTAATTACATGGTTAAAAGCATTTTGTATCCTGGCATAATCCAAGTATTATCACACAGAAACAAAGTTGAATATAAAAGCTGCACATCCTCATTTCTGAATGAAAACCTCACGAGAAAAATCAAAGCATAAAGATGTCTGTCCCTGAACTCATAAAATATTATAGTGTTTGTATTATTTAAATGAATTCCTTATTTGGGTCCCTCACTTTTGATATGAGAGGATAGCTACTGCTAAGTTTTCTTAATGTCAGAACAGATACTGCTCGGTGATTAAACATCACTTAGACATTAAATTTTAAGCCAAAGAAGCATGAGTCTGGTTATTTTTAAATACAGTACATTGGGATAGCAAGGATTAGAATTCCTAGCCAGCATGGCCAAAATATTTGGAGGGAATCCAGATTGAGATATACATATACATATACATATACATATACATATACATATACATATACATATACATATACATATACATATACATATACATATACATATACATATACATATACATATACATATACATATACATATACATATACATATACATATACATATACATATAGTTCAGGCGAAGCGTTCCGAACCGGGAGGAAACCACCTCTGGCACATATACATATACATATACATATACATATACATACATACACACACACACAATTTTCATTAAGCATCCACTTTTTATATTTAAGTAGTATGCATCTCCATGTTATAGGCATGGTATCACTTTCCGATACATGTTTCTCAGTGGTGGGGACCACAAATTCCTCAAATGACAAACTCCTTGTACATCTGGAAAGTTTTGCCATAAATAGAAAATATCATTTATGATATAATAAAATTACATAATGATAGCCATCCATTATGGAAGATGTGGTCTGCTGAGGAACAAGAACAAGAACTGTTGACAGCATCAAGGTTGATAGGAAATGACTTTATTTCATCTGGCCTAGGTTACATTAACCTTTCAAAAACATAACCTTCCCTATGGGGACTGAGAAAAGAAACAAAAACATACATATCTTGCTCAATTTGAAGATGCTCTGTTACCAAAACTTTGTAGATATGTATTGGTTTCCCCCCCCCCCAAAACAGTCACAAGTGAATGACAATAAACAAGGACTCTTCAATGCTACATTTTTAAAGAGAACAACTGCACTACAATAAGAAATTGTGGGCTTAGTTCTTAAGTATAATCATAAAAAACACCTGGTGCCTTCAACAGTGCGATAGCATTTCCATGAGAGACAGATGCGCTTTTGAAAGAGAAACAGAGATTTGTAGAGATTTATTGTGTTTAAGTCAATGGTTGAAATAAAATAACTTGCACCATCTTGCATGCTGTGTGTTAGAAACAATAAACCTTCCATTTAGAGGATCTGCAGTCCCTGTTTAGCACTTAGTCCAGTGACTAACATGTACCATCATATTTTCCTTAGTTAATTAGTTAAATAAGGGAAGGAGATTATTAATGGAAGACAATATACATAACTATCTTTTATTTCTCTCTTTTTAGTTTCTTTTATTTTATTATCAGAAGAATAGTTCCCTGCCACTGTATAGCTAAGCAGTATAGGAAAAAGTTCCCATTATTGTCATATTCTTCCTAATGAGACAAAAGTAGAAGGAAGTATATACTATTCTAACTTTTTCCAATCTTCCAGCAATCCTCCAGATGTGTTCACTTCTACGCCCAGAATTTTCAGCAGTAGCTAGGCTGGTTGGGGAATTCTAGGAGTGAAAGTTTACACATCTGGGAGTGCCCAAATTTGGAACTAATCTTAAGGCATTCAAGGTTTGGTAACACCTGGTTTGGCAATCTAAAAATACTCATAGTCTTTCATATAGTTTTGGACATTATGCAAGAATAACATTTCACATAAAAATACATTTAACAAGAGAAAAAGAACTGGAGTTTCAACCCCCCCAATCCCGATCCTATTTCTGTAGACTGCAGGTATATCAAACTGGTTGCCCGTGGGCCAGATGCGTCACACACAAGCCACGCTCACCGCAGCTCTGCGAAGGGGGGGGGGGGGGGGAAACGTCATGAAACATCTCGTGACGGCAATTGTGACGCCCACGAGTTTGATGCTCATACTGTAGAGGTTTCATAGATTCACAGAAAAAAAACTAGTTATAAAGGATTTTTGTTTGTATTTATTTAAATCATTTATTTGGCCACCCCTCTCACAGCAGTGATTCTGGGAGGTGTACAAAGATTAAAGCCCAACAATTACAAACAATAGCAAAAATATGCTCAAGATAAATAATATATTCCAATCATAAAACCAAATCAACAAAAGAGCTTGTCTAACCTCCTGGCCCAAATGCTGGAGAAACAGCCAGATCTTCAAGAGCCTCTGAATGTTTTGAGGATGAAGCATGGTAACCATCCTTATCGTTTCTTCAGCATAGGTTTCGCCCAAGTGTGTCCCATTTTATTATCCATAATATATATTTATGTATTTCAATTTATCTGACTGCCTATCTCACATTTAATAGAACAGAACACTTTGTCCAAATAACAGAGTTGGAAGGGACCTTAGAGGTCTTCTAGTCCAACCCCCTGCTCAAGCAGGAGACCCTATACCATTTCAGACAAATGGTTGTCCAATCTCTTCTTAAAAATCTCCACTGATGTAATAGCCACAACTTCTGGAGGCAAATCATTTCACTGATTAATACAGGTAGTCCTCGACTTACGACCCCGATTGAGCCAAAAATGTATGTTTCTAAGTGAGGCATTTATTGAGTTTTGCCCTGTTTTATGACCTTTCTTGCCACAGTTATTAAGTGAATCAATGCAGTTTTTATTAAGTTAGTAGCATGGTTGTTAAGTGAATCTGGTTTCCCCATTGACTGCTTGTCAGAAGGTAGCAAAAGATGCTCACATGACTCTGGGACACTGCAACCGTCATAAATACGAATCTGGTGCCAAGCATCTGAATTTTGATCACGTGACCATGGAAATGCTTCAGTGGTGATAAGTGTGAAAAATGGCCATAAGTCACTATTTTCAGTGATGTTGTAACTTTGAATGGTCACTAAATGAACTGTTGCAAATCGTGGACTACCGTCAGGTAATTTCTCCTTAATTCTAGGTTGGATCTCTCTTTGATTAGTTTCCATTCTTTGCTTCTCATTCTGCCCTCAGGTTAACATTAACAGTTAGAAACTAACAAGAGTTAAAAACGCAACACCACATAATAAATAATAAATGTGTAATTGGCAGACAAGATAAAAAAACAGTCATTAACATAACCACCTTATGTGCTTTAACCCAGGGGTCTCCAACCTTGGCAACTTTAAAACTTGTGGACTTCAACTCCCAGAATTCCTCAGCCAGCAAAGTCCACAAGTCTTAAAGATGCCAAGGTTGGAGATCCCTGCTTTAACCAATATTCTGATCTCTACCCCCTGTGCTTAAGAAGCAGAGAAAGCATAGGGAGATCTTGGTTACATGTTGTAAAACATAGGAATGATTGTAATTAATCCAGCTAGCATGGCTTGAGTAAAGGATCATTAACACTTATCTAACAAACTTGCACGTATATCCTTTAAAAAAAACAACAGCTCAGGATGTGACCAAATATAGTTTGAAATCCAGTGGGGAAGTAAACTGACCTCCCTGCTGATTATCCAACACTGACAGCACTTCTCATCTTCCTCCCAACTCTAACAGTAAAATTTTGTGAAAGAAGAAGTCATAGTCTGCAAGCACCCAATGGTAACATCAAATACTTGAGAAGGGCTTGGATTAGAAGACCTCCAAGGCCCCTTCCAAGTCTGTTATTCTGATTGGTGGTCTCTCAATTTGCCCACCAATTTGCCTCCCAACATCTAAAACCATGTTGGGTAATGTATTAAATTCCTATCAAATCGATGAGGAGAGAGGGTTCCCATTCAGCAACTGAACATGTTTCTCCATCCTGGTAAAACTATGAAGCTGAGATAATCCAATTTATGTTGCTGGGCTGGAATTAAAATCCATCTAATCAATAAGAATATGCCAGAAAAATGTAGCATACACCATACAAATGTCTTTGGGATTCTTGTCAGAATCCCTACCTTTTTTAGTCAGGATAGTGCTGAAACTTAAAAGAAAGACAAATAACTTTCCTTGTTGCAATAGACAATATTATTTGTCTATGTTCTTCCAGTTTCCTTCAGTGTTTTGTTTATTCACATTATTAACAAAATAAATTTTATTTCCATCACCTCTCTTCCAAGTGACTCTCCCTCACTCTTTCTCTCCTTTAGTATTTAGTACAGATAAATGGTTAACAGCTCCAATCCAAGAGTAAAGCCATATGCATCTACAGTAAAATGGATAACAACAATAATTAGGAAAATGTAGCATAATTTAACAAATTAAGTGCAGATTGAAAGGGTTGAGGAACTAAAGAAGCCACATAAGAATTAAATGCCTGTTTAAGAGGTCAGCTTCCATAGCTTAGCAGTTTTATAATGTGCTGTGACTTGATTACTTAATGGCCAAATGAATCTCCTTTCATATCTAAATGTGCAACAAATGTTCCTATAAAGTTAAACATTCGCCTAAACTCATAGGGTTGAAGTTTCATTATGGCTTTGATCCCAAACTTTACTTTGTTATGTAAGTGGATTATAGTCTAGATTTATAGGATACATTTAATTTTGACTTTAGTTTGTAATTATTAGGCACTTTCTTACATCTACTCAGATTAGGAGCTTTTCACTCAGAAATTTCCTACTGAGTTCATTGGAGTTAATCCGAGATAAGTGGCTATAAAACTGAACTGCCATCTAAAAAATTTAAATACAATCATTCTCTGGCTATCAACCTACAATCTTATCCATGTAGATCACTGATAATGTTGATAATGAAATAGGAATGATTGGGTGTATTTGTGCTTTTTGCCACATTTCTTTCTTTAAAAAAAATAGCGAAAGTTTAGTAAATTCTTAGTTAAAACATTAAACAGGATGTTCACCAATCTAGAATTAAGAGAAATGTAAAGATATGAATATGGAACAATAATTAATGCAGCATTCATTGTAGTTCAGGGCCACATTCCCCCCCCCCTTTTTTTGTCAGAAAGCTGGTAAGCCTACTTTCTATGCAATTATTTGATTATTCATTGTCTGGTGCAAGGAAAAAAAAAACCCAGATTCTGTGAGAAAGGGCTGTTTATGTAACCACAAAAAAGATAAGTAGCAGGACCCTGTGACTGGCTTAACCATACCCATGTATTATCAACATTTTGTATGACTTTGTACTGAATATAGTTCAATTCTCTTAGATGTTTGGCCTGAATAGTACATTAAAACAATAACTCTGGATTTTACAGATTCAGAAACAGGAAGAACATTACCAATATATATTGTACTAGAGGGTTGTAATCTATGAAAGCTACAAAGGAGTATTTTTGAATAGCACAGTCTTGTGGGCATTTTAAACAATGGTGGCTCCATAGAGTATACAAAGAAACTCCTGACAAGGCTAAAAATTCCTGTGCTCTTTTAGGCATGTCTCTACTAACAAAATAGCAAAGTTTGCTTTGAAACCCTGAATGACAGTGAAAGCCACTGAGCTGAGAACATGCACTATTAGAATGATCTGACCCAGTAATGCACATGTCATTGTGCTCCTTACTTGGTATGGGTCACTGAATGATTGTCCAAATTCCAGAACTGGATCGCTTGCCTCCTTTTTAATTTCATGAGGGTGGGAATGAGAACGTTTTCCTTTTCCTTTTGTATCTTCTTGTGTTTTTCATATCTATATCTTCCTGTTCTTAGGGTGTGACATATATGCTAATCCTTGCAAGATGAATAACTAATGGTGGGATTGTTTAAACTGGGTGGCACAATATAGCTGATTGTTCTGAGTAGCATTGGCTTTATAGGGGAGGCTGAAAGGCAAGCTGTGGAAATGGATGAAATATGGAAGAGGAAAACAAGAACATAAGCAATGCCCTGCTGGATGGCTTTCCTGGCCCATCTAATCCAGCAGTCTGTTCTCACAATGGCCAACCAACTACACAAGGAGGCTTCCTTGTCTCCCAGCAGATGGTTTTCGGAGACAGGCACACATCCATGAAAGCTAATAGCCATTGACCCCATTTGAAGCCAGAAAAGTTGATAGATAGCACCACATTTCATAGTAACAAATTCCAAAGATGGATTTTGTATTGTGTAAAAAATATACTTCCCTTTGTCCCAGTTCTTGCAGGAATCAGTTTCATTGGATGATCTCCAGTTCCAGTTTTTTGGGAAAGGGAAAACAACTTCTCCTCGTCCATACCATGCATAATTTATCTCAATTATGTTACTTCTTATTTGCCTCCTTTCTAAAGTGAAATCCCCAAATATTGCAACTTTTTCTCATAAGGAAGCTACTTTAGCTCCTTGATCATCTTACTTGCCCTCCTCTGAACCTTCTGTAGCGCCAATACATCTTTTTTGAGCATAACAACCAAGATTGCTTACAAAGAGTAAGACAAAACTTAGCATGATTGTCACCTACATTAGAGGTGTATCCATTATTTTGTACTTAGAGCTATTGTCAGATGCAAAACATCAGGTCCACACATGAAGGTCTAATTAAACTAATTTATTGTTAGTCATGCCTATGCACAAGAATCTTCTTAACTAATGGTTAATACCTCCTTGGGTTAGATAAAGGCCAATAGAATTCAAAGAGGGTTGGACTTAGTTCACTTGTGCCTATGTAGGGATTGCCTCTTTTAACTCCACCTCCAGTTCTGCCATTTCTTCTCTTACATCTATTTTAGCATTTCAGTTGCATGCTTCAAAAAGTAGTGTTTGGAGCTGGAATAAAAAAAAAATCTTTTAATTTGCATTTGAAATACAGTATATTTGAATACAGCTCATATGTTTACTTTCCAGTCATGCATCAAATAGTTTTTCCTAACACAGAAATAAAATGACACCTTGGAAATAATTTGGAGAATTGTATTTAAGGCTTTCACAAATGATGTGCAGCCCTGAAAACCCCATGCTCTTCATTTTGATAATGTTTTTTTTTTCTGTAGTGCTTCTAGATATGGTCCTTTGATCATCTCCAGCATTTAATAAATCTCACACAAGCTCCATCATGTCTATCTAGTCTTTCCAAGACACTCCTTCCCTTTTCCTGTCTTTCCCTTTGGTTTCACACCCCACCTCCTCCTGAACAGGTGGATGGGAGTAAGGGAAGCAAAAAAACAACAACATGGAATTAGTAGCAAAGCTCTGAAGATATTCATAAACATAAGTCACTGCTTATGGATTAAATGGCAGTGTAGGAAGGAATGAAAAGAGAAGAAGGAAGGTTTCAATCAAGAGTGAGTTATCAGGAAAAGGAAGGGATACCAAACAAACCCAGAGCAATGCAAATGTTCAGGAAGAGCATGGGGGAGGGGGGGAGGGGATTCTTAGCTGAAATAAATAGATAACTGTGAAGAAGAACTCAAAAATAGCACATACAAGAATAAAATAAAGATTCTGGTTATTTCCATCCCTTATTGTATTTATCCAGTTGGATAAATTTATTCGTAAATGTATTCATGGAGCACATCTATTCAAATCATGCATTTGTCTGGGATAGAATAAGGATTCCTGTCTTGAGCAGAGGGTTGGACTAGAACACGGTTGCATCACGTGACATATCATGACATAATCACGATGTTTTTTGCCTTTGCAGAGGTGGGGTGGGTGTAGTCTGCATGTGAACATCCAGCCCGCAGGCCGCCAGTTTGACATCTCTGGTACTAGAAGATCTTTAAGGTTTCTTCCAGCTTTATGATTCTATGATTCAATTCCCTCTGGTATAATGTGAAGATTAGTTATTTCATGGGTCATACATTTCATTGAAAGTTGATGTGGTAATTTAAAAAAAAACTAATCAAATGCATATTTTAAAAAGTATTTAAGGGGGAAATGTCTATAACAGAAATCCTTCCATCTCTAGGTCTACAACAATGACTTTTGGGGCTCATCTCTTCTATTTTTGCCATATTATATAAAAAAAGTGTCTGTGTAGAATGGGTGGAAACCTTTCTGGATTCTTGCCTCCTCCTCCTCCTCCTCCTCCTCCTCCTCCTCCTCCTCCTCCTCCTCCTCCCCCCCATCTGTTGCTGCATCCCCTTCCTCCCAGACATGTGACACGTTCCAGCAAAAGATGGAAATGAACCTGATGAATGTGTTTTTGAAGTTATTTGCAAGAATAGAACTGACATCCTTTAGACATAAATTACTTCAATATCATGCCACATTTTGGAGTGTGTCCTCAGCTGAGTTCGGATTCCACACTGTGAAATCCCTGTTTTTTGCAGCCTGGGAGGAAGGTTACAGGGCTGAAAGAAACCTCATCTTTCTTCTCTCTTCCTGTGTTGCTTCTAATGACTGGGAAAACTCATAAAGCTATCATCACCCTGAAAACTGTGTGGTCGTTGCTCAACAACTTTTGAAACCACATTCCTTTCTTTATCTAAGGAAGAGAGGTAAAATATGGTCAGGCTTTGAACATTCTCCCCTGTCACTGCTCCTTCCTATAGTGAAGGAGTTCGCAGACTAGCTTCTACATTGGATTGTGTTTTAATGTGGTGGAGGTGGAATGGGCTATGTCAGATGCAAGGCCATTACACTTTTTCTTTTCACATGGAAAAGCACCTTGTGTCTTTCTTCCCCCTTCCATTCACAACTGCATTTTCTGAATCCCCTAAAAAGGCCTTTTGTCTTCCCTTCATTTTAGTTAGAAAAGAAATTTGGAAAGTGTGCTGAGAAAAAAAAAGGTTTATATTTGACCTGGTGCCCTTCCTCTGTTTAATTTTTTTTAAAAAATCCTACATCTGTGCTTGCATCAGAAAAGTGTTGGCAGATTCCACTAGGCTCTACCCCAACAGCTGCAGGCATTCTCTTTCTGCACAAATAATTGAAAAGACTACAATTTTTTTTTTCATGGTGAACTCATTTACCTTAGCAGAATTGTAAAGATAGCTCAGTCAGGTTTGTACTACAGCTCTGTAGATAAAAAAGAATCAAATTTGTCTCGATTTGCAGCTTTTCCTGGTTCTGTCTGAGCACTTCTTCAACTCTTTCATCTCCACTGGAGACCTGTGGATTTCACCAGCCTCAAACAAATGTTTAGGTCCCTCTACTTGATTTTTTGCCCAGCAGAATTGTGTCTCTTTCAATTCTCAATTATTCTTTTGTCGCTGTAGAGATAGTTTCAGAAAATGGTGTCACATTCTCCCCATTCTTTTCTTCCTATCTATGATCACATACAGAATTGTGAGATTGCCTTAATTCAGAGGTCTTCAAACTTGGCAACTTTAAGACTTGTGGACTTCAACTCCCAGAATTCTCCAGCCAGCATAGCTGGCTGGAGAATTCTGGAAGTTGAAGTCCACAAGTCTTAAAGTTGCCAAGTTTGGGGACCCCTGCCTTAAATGTATAGTTTGGGAAAAGCAAGTCACTATTGAAAAATGGCAGCTGGTTCTAGCATGATTTTGATTAGTTCATAAGATGTATTTGCTCAATCATCAGTTACAAAACAGATGTGCTGATTCATATTCACATTATATGATGGATTTTTAAAAAATATTGTAAGCCACCCTTAGTCACCTATGTCTCAGTTGGGTGCTATATAAATTTGTTTAATAAATAAAATACAAAATAAAACCATAACAATTAATAAATGTGATACTACAAAAGCACAGGTTTTTTTTTATTATTGCCTGATTTAACTATTGTAGTTAAAAGTAGAAGCAACAGTAAAAATGAAGAAAATCTTTGGAAAGTTACTGTTTGTCAATTACCATTTTCAGACTTACATAATTCGGTGTGCAGCCCAGATCCAATAACAATTTTATTACAACCCATTGAAACCAGTGGAACGAATGATTAACATCTAACTTCTTTCTAGTTTCTATGAAATGTCAGTCTTGACCAACAAAAACTAGATCAGGAATTTGTCTCTATGCCAAGTCCATGAAATAACTGCATAATGTCTAAGACTTTAAAAAGAGAAATGCTTTAAAAATGGTTTGTGTGTCCATGTGTCTCTCTATGTGTAATCTATATGATCCTTAGCATATTATGTTGCAGTTATTTTCCAGATCTTTTATTCTCCCTTTTTCAGAACTAAAACATACATGACCTTTCATTCATGTGGGATGGGAAATAAAACCTCAGTATTAAATACTTTTATTGGTTTTGGAAAACCCGTCCTATTGTTCTGTTCTTTCATTGCTAAAGATAACAGATATCATTTCTAAATTATAAAAAGAAAAGTTTTAAAGCAAAAGACTGATAAGTCATAACTTGTAAAATAGTTTAGGACTGCCTTAAAACATTTTGGGAAATATAGAAACTCTGTGCTATAGCGAATGGAATTCAAAAGTATGTGAATGCATTATAAAACAGACCTTAAACTATGAAAATAAAGAATACATGTATTTATGTAAAGATGAATTCATGGATTATTTAAGTGCCAAAATTTGTTTCAAGCATTTTTGCTATTAGTAGAATAAATTTTAGGAAAACACTCAGGAATTTATTTATGATCTATAGAATCAGGCAATACTATATTTTACTTATTTTAATTTTCCATTCAGATACACAAGCTAATTTGTGCCAAGAGATGCAATTGCTGTTTCTCTCCATCTGGTTCCCTAAAGTGTTAAAAAAAAGATAGTGTACTTGACATTAAACATTGTGTGGAACTTGAACCATCTGTCCTACAGACAGTCCACATATATATTTTACCTGATAAAATGCATATCCATTATATTTCTTTTGTATCAGGCAATCAATTCTCAGTATTGGGAACACACAAAATTGATTTTGGATAGCATCTAGATTTAATCATGCTTTGAAGACGTGTCTTGAAACCAACAGATCTTGAAGGCCAGAGCAGTAGATAGCCACTTAACAACTGTTGTATTCATGCACAAATGAACTTCAGCTGGGACAATCTAGAAGTGTTTCAAAGGAAGAAAGAAGCTGATTTAGATCCATAAGTTTCCTGTTTAATGCTGGGTAAGGACCAAGCATTCAGGGACTGGATATGGTGCTTGCAAAAGTATTCTGCAGAACCTTTGCCTTGGCATACCTTATTGCTCCTTCCAGCTCCCATTCAAAATTGTTCTAGTTTAACCCAACTCTTATAACCTCAATGTATTTGCTATGAAAAGGAACTCTTATCTGTGGGGTTGTAATTCACCTTTAATATTAGGCCATTTGCAATTGCTGAGTCTTTTATCAGCAGATGACCTGGATGAGTGAGAATCTCCATAGACATTTATCAGCAAATGTTCAGCTGTTTTCAAAAATACTGTCTATTTTTATTTATTATTGTACTTACACAATAACTTTTAAAACAGTATTTTCACAATGCTGAAAGCAAATTAGAACATAATCAAAACCTACCCTATCCTGAATCTACACCAACAATAAAATAATAATATAAAATAATTATGAGCCCTCTAAGATTAAAAAAAAAGTTTTCAAGATCTCCCCCTTAACTCATTATTTTTTGATCCACAGCCTCCCATTGCAGTAAAGTCAACCCTTTAGTGCAAATCCATATCCAAAGCTGAATTATGTCTGTTAATGTAACCAGTTACGTACATTTTTTGACAAATATTAAATATGTATTAGATATAATAAATATTCTGATAAAATTAAGGGTTTTATTTTCCCCCAGATAAATCCTGTTACCTTTTCTCCTTTCTATGTAATCTATAATGATTTTGTACATTATATAATGATGAAATTCTTTGCCTTTAGCTATTTAGTTCTTGGTTTAGTTAAATTCCAGATTGTGGCCTCATAAAGAATAAGTCAAAAGCTATTTCCCGCCTGAGTCTGTTCTAGACTTCTTTTTTTTTTTTTACTTTCCAAAAGCTTCATTCTTGATCTGTTTCTCTGAACACACAAAAAGAAAAAATGGTTTAGATAAAATATGTTGTACATTGAGAGGGAGTATTGAATTCAAAAGTTAACAGGTCTGCCTTCAAATTGGAATTACCTTTACAATCTGGCCAACATTAATCCTACTCATTGGACAGACAGGAAGCAGCAGGTGAAGCTAGGCAAAATCACATCAGATACCTGTACAATTAGCACAGGGGCCCCCAAGGCTGTGTGATCTCACCACTTCTCTCTATATACCAATGACTGCATCTCAAACGATCCATCTGTTAAACTACTAAAGTTTGCAGATGATACAACAGTGATTGGTCTCATTCGAGACAACAATGAAACCGCATACAGATGGGAGGTTGAACAACTAGCCTCATGGTGCGACTGGAACAATCTGGAACTGAATACACTCAAAACCGTAGAAATGGTGGTAGACTTTAGTAGAAACCCTCCCATTCTACCACCTCTTACAATACTAGACAACACTATCAACAGTAGAGACCTTCAAATTTCTAGGTTCTACCATATCGCAAGATCTAAAATGGACACCTAACATCAAAAAGTCATCAAAAAAGCACAACAAAGAATGTTCTTTCTGCGCCAACTCAGGAAGCTCAAACTGCCCAAGGAGCTGCTGATACAGTTCTACAGAGGAATTATTGAGTCTGTCATCTGCACCTCTATAACTGTCTGGTTTGTGTTCTGCCCCAACTACGGACCCCAAAGAATGCAGCACACACAAAGTCTGTACAAACCTTAGTTTACTAATTAAGGACTACTAATAAGCTTTCTTAGTAGTCGTTCAAACACAAATACAGTTTAAATCAGTCTTTTCTGAACACCCGCTGTTAATTCAACTTCATTAACAGCCAGCAAGAGTCCAAGGAATAATAACTCAATTCTGAGGAAATAGTCTTTCAGATAACAGTAATCTTACTGTTGGGCAAAATGCCCAGAAGCAATTTGCAGGAAAAATGATGAGAGAGAACAAGAGCTGATCAGACTTTTCTGGAATCAAGACATGAAAGAATATGAACGAAGTGTTTCCTGCAAATTGGCTCAGTCGTCGTCATCCCTTAAATAGGCTAAGGGAGTGGCCAATTAGTCCCAAGCCTTACTCCTGAGGAGCCATTCCTGCCTTTTGGCAGCTCTGCGCGCCCGTGCATTGAGAAGAGGCTCCTCCTCTTCTTCCTCTTCACTTATGGGAACTTCTGGAGGTTCTGAAGGCCCTGGCTGAATCCCTGCCTCTGGCACCGAGTCCTCTCCAGCCTCCTCACTGTCCGACTCAGGTACCAGCTGCACAGGCCGCTGGCGAATCACCACACCAGCCTCCTCACTGTCGGAATCAGCTACCAGCTGCACAGGCCACTGGCGGGCCACAACAGTTACCCCTGAAGCTAAGGAATCTTGATGGAAT
>QLTV01000548.1:4212606-4249573 GCA_003457575.1 Thermophis baileyi
ACTTTTACCATTAATTCTACCTTATTGTTGCTTTGTATCTTTTTTTTTTTTAAAGCGGTAAGCTAAATTAGTTAACTTGTTTCATTTTATGATTTATTTTAGCATGACAATCTTTCAATAAACCCAGGCTTTGTCATCTTTATTCCTTTGCATAAAATATTTAAAAAATTGTATAAATTACTCCTTGAGGTTAAATACAAGGCTGTATTTACTGTTCCACCTAATGGTATTTTGCTAGTTCAGAGGCATATTTAGATATAATTAATTGCAATGCAATCCTATATTGGTGAAATGGGATGGATTCAGCATGACCATCGATCTCTTCTAAAGTTCATTATCTTCAATCGAGGAAAAATTAGTGCATGTCAACATAGAGTCTTCTAGTAGTTGAGGAGCTGTCACAGAGAAGAAGGGGTTGACCTATTCTCTAAAGCACTTGAGGCAGGGGTGGGTTCTGCTTTTCTTCCCTGCCGGTTCGCTCAGTGATGTGCCACGTGGGTGCGCTTCGTGCTTCATGCGTGCTTCGCACATGCACAGTGCTTAAAAAAAGCTTCTGCACATGCGCAGAAGCAAAAAACAAGATGGTGGTGCCTATGGTGCCACCGAAAGAACCGGTTCGGGGGTGTGGCAGGCCTGGGTCGCTGCCGGTTGTAGCGACCCAGGCCGCCAAGTTACTACCGGTTCTATAGAACCAGTCAGAACCGGGAGGAACCAGAGGTGGGTTCCTCCCAGTTCGCACTGGTTCTATAGAACCGGTAGCAAACCACTGGTGATGTCACGGAGCCAGGTCTCTCGGTGCCGGTCCGTGGACGCCACAACCTTTTTTTTTGGAATTATTATTTTTTTTGGAATTTTTTTTTTGGAATTTTTTACTATTTTTTTTCTTCTGCGCATGCGCAGAAACCGAGTTCTCGGCACTGCGCATGTGCTGCCATCTTGTTTTTGGCTTTTTTTGGGGGGGGGTTTGTGAATTTTCGGCACTGTGCATGCGCGTGTACGCGCGGCCACGCAGCGTGGGAGGAAGCGAACTGGCAGCGAGGTGATTTAGAACCCACTCCTGGGAGGAACCCACCTCTGACTTGAGGGCAGGACAAGGAGTAATGGGTGGAAGATCATTAAAGAGAGATCCAACCTAGAACTAAGAAGAAATTTTCTGACAGTGAGAACAATTAATCAGTGGAACAGCTTACCACCGGAAGTTGTGGTGCATCACTGGGGGTATTCAAGGACAACCATTTGTCCAGAATGGTATAGGGTCTCCTGCTTCAGCATTGGGTTGGACTAGAAGATCTCCAAGATCCTTTCCAACTCTGTTATTCTATGTCAGTAGTTCTCAACCTTTCTAATGCCGCGACCCCCCCGCGACCCCCCCGCCGCCGTGACTCCCACCCCCTCCCGTCGCCGTAAAGCCGGTCGCCAAGATAGCGCGAGGTGCCGCCCACCTGCCCGGACACCACCATTTGGGTTCTTTTACCCTCTGCGCATGCGCAAAGTGTTCTGCGCATGCGCAGAGGATAAAAGAAACCAAATGGCGGCGTCCGGGCAGGTGGGCGAAGTCTCCCGCTTCTGTAGCTACCGGCTGTCCGGCGACCCGCAGGCACGGGCGAACCGGGAGCATTTCACCCCTGCAGTGATGGTGGCACCAAGATGGCGGGCTAGCGCGCGCCGACCCCTGTGAAATGGTCGTTGGACCCCCAAAGGGGTCATGACCCACAGGTTGAGAACCGCTGTTCTATGTTCTATGTTCTTGGCTTTCATGGGGCAAAAACAAGAAGACTCATCCCAAAGCAAAATCTGTGGTGCATAATCCATAGGACCCAAGATATCTGTATCTTGATGGCATCTGCCAAACCTTAATATCAAGTTAAAATTAATATAAAAATTAAAATGGCCCAAATCTCACACAATAACCTCTTATAAGATTTCAATGTTCTGATTATACTGGTACAGTAACCAACATTTCACAGAGTTTCTCAATCTTTGGAATATTTCCATATTTTTCCATTTGGTACCAGCTCTCTAAAAATTAGTCCTAGAACTCTCCTTTTGTAGCATACATTTCTATTGTTCCATAACTGATCCACAGAATACTTCAAGATGAAGGAAACTAAACTGGATCTTGGAGGGAGCCCAGTGCAGTCTCATTACATTTAAAGTCTATTATTTGCCTAAATTAACCAGATGCTGATTCTTGATTTTCAAAAATTATATCTCAACCATCTTGCCTCAGTTGTCATTTCATGTTTCAAAAACATGAAAGGACTTTGGTTAAAGAATATGAGGTTATGTCTGCCCCATTAGCAGTGAATTTACATCCAGAATAGCAGATCTTTCTGAAAATCTCTTAGATCGCATGTCCAGCAGTATTGTTAGCGGAGATCCTTTTCCTTTCTGAGTTATTATCTTTATGGTTCTTTTGAACTTTATTATGGGTGTAAATTAGGCACACATTGTAGGAGTTTAGAGTAACATTGGGAGCTTAGTAATTGAAGGAACAGGCGGTTAAAATGTTTTAAATGAAATAAACAAATATGCTGGTACAGCTTCATTTTCAACATTTATTTGTTAGCCCTTGCAAATACTAGTTTTTAAGGTACATCAAAATAATAAATCTCATACTGGTGAAATTTAAAACACTTTAATTAATCTTACAATGTGCTGGGCAGATCAGCTTGGCATTTAGCCAGGACATTCCAAGACTCTTGAGTAGCATAATCTAATTAATTGGGGGGGGGGGGGGAAGAAGAAAAGAGAAAAAAAGTGCAGGCCATAAACCTAAAGTAATCTGAAACACGGTGGGCCCTGCCAGCTGGCATTTGTCTCTTCTCTCCTTTGCATTATAAATTCACTGACATTTAGATAGGACCTAAAATCTCCTTCCTCGGATAGTAGCCTGTATTATGTTACATAGTGTTCAGTTCAGATATTTTTAATGAACTAATTACATGTTGGTTAATAATAGATTGTTGCTTTAGGAGACAACTGCTGAACATATTTCCGAAGGAACTACTGTAATAGGCTAGAACATTTCAAGAATGTTTGGGAACAGGTTTCAACTATGAAAGCAATATGCTTAGCCTTTAATAAGATATAAATAAACTAAAAGGGACTCTCCATCACTCTCACCTATATAAATATCCACCACAGAGGGCCTATCCTCTGTTTTTTAAAAAAGTTGCTTCAACATTCAGGTGTTTGATCAGTTTGTGCATAGGTTTAACAGATATAGCCATCAACAAGGGCACATTTTACGAATTAGGCCCTTATTTTTGTCAACTAGCTTGGGAATTCCATGATAAAGCCTGCTAGATGGTTCTATGGCAGCTAATGGCATGCACTCTCCAAATGATTTGTTGCCATTTTGCTTTTTATTTGTTGTACCTTTAATTCAGTTAGGTTGTTTTAATGATATTCATGTACTTTTGATTACTATTATATATGCCACCCAGAGTCACTATATGAGATGGGTGGCTATACAAATGTCATTAAATGAATAAATAAATAAATAATATTCCTGATTTGACAAGTATGAACTAAATAGAATGTGGACTGTGAGGTGCATAGGTTTAAAAATAGCATTCATTGATTATAATTTTGTGTTCTTCTGTTTGTCATGACCGTGAGGCCCAGAACGGCAGTACAGTTCTATCTGATCACTGTTACCCATTTAGCATCGCCCACGGAGCATGTGTAGCTTAAGGAATGTTATGGACGTGGGTGGCTTTTGGGTCCTCTCTTGGTCATGTTCTCATCATACGCTAAATAAATAATAATTAATTATATTTATTGAATTAATCTTTTCCTAGTCACTACTAGATGGATTTTTAGAAGCTATAATAAATCTGGAGGGCACAAGGGAAGAGAAGGCTGATCTGCATTCCTATTAATTAGTTTTGCACCATTTTCTGGATATTTTCAGAAGAGTTACTGACCCTTTTGAAGTTTCATTAAAAAAATATTAGTGATATTTTTCTGATAAGGAAAACAAAAGTTTAGCGACCTTTGTTGTTATAGGCATTGTTTTTCTTGGTTTGGTACCAAACTTCATAAACTTCTGCAGGGCATTGCAACTTGGCTTACCAAATGGTTATTTATTTACTTAGCATATGGCATCTACAGAGGTTGTGCAATCACTGATATACAAATTTAGTTTAAATAAAGCATCAGCAAACATATACAGTATATATTAGATATGTGAACAATACAATATAAGAGACAAAATATTAAATTAAGATAAAACTATAATAAAATCACCATAACCTGGAGCCATAGAATTGTAATGCAACATGTTATAATTCGATATATCATTGCAATTCTATGGCTGCAAATGGTTAAAAAAAAAGTAGCTGAAGGAGTCAGTCTGAGCTGGTCAACTCCTCTAAAAGAAGGGAAAAGACAAAGTAAATGGCGACTATGAATAAGCAAGTAATTCATTCAAATCATTACAAATTCCAAACAGGCTCTGTGAATATTGGTGTCAGGAGATACCAAAAAGAAAAGTTTGAAACAACATACCAAGTTCGAAACAACGAAGTTTGCTGGATTAGATTAAAACCAACTGAATGCTATCAAATCTACACATGGTTCTGTGTAACTGGGTAATATAACAGGATAATATTTTAAAAGTAGGTGCTACCAGTTAAACTGGATTATCTAGCCAGTTCATTCAACCAATTCTCAAAATTTTCAGAATTCCCTGCCATAATTAAAATCAATCTGCGTAACTGAAAGTATGTTTCACAGCTTGTAGAAATAGTGGTTCTAAATTGTTCAGGAACCCAAGTAAGTTCTTTCCTTGTATTAACCAAGTTAAGATAAAACCAATGATTGCAGATGGGCATGAGTTAAGATGAGTTCAGAACGAGAGAGAGAGAGAGAGAGAGAGAGAGAGAGAGAGAGAGAGAGAGAGAGAGAGAGATCGTAGATTACTTTCAATCACAATGACCCAGCCCCACAGCGTTACTGGGATATATTGGAAATTTAAAAAACAAAAAACAGGAATACTGATTTGGTCAATCACTCTCTCAGAATCCTTGTGTTAGGAAGACAACCTGAGAGCCATTTTGGTATAGTGATTAAGATATGGGAGACTGGAAATTCTAGTCCTGCCTTAGGCACAAAACTAGTTGGGTGACCTTGAGCATTCTTTCTCTCTCAATCCTAGGAAGGACACAGGCAATGACAAGTCATTTATGAAAAATCATGCCAGGAAAACTGCAGGGACAAATACACACACACACACACACACACACACTAACGCACACAGCCTAAACACTCAGCCAACCTTGTAAGTATTTCATCTATGATGGTTGTTGCCAAGACTTTGCTTCAAGCAAAATTCATGAGAAGAGTCCATATAATTTGTCATAAGACAACTCTCATCCTCTGAGGAGAGCCTTGCACATTTTCAAGCTATCACTTAACAGAATAATGCAAATCCTTCAAGTCAGGTCATCCTAACTGTAAATTGTGTTCTTATTACTATTTTTCATAACCTTTCTCCTTCTAAAAACAATGTAGAGTTGCTCCAAAATCATATGACAGGCAGTTCTTGCTAGAAAAAAATATGTGATACTGTCAGGGATTGGGATGTTGTGATTGTTTGTTGCTTAATTTCCAAAACCTCTTTAATGTAATGAATGAACCATTGTTTTTTTTTCATTGCAGCTGCAGATAAGATATTTGCAGAGTATTCCAGTAGAGGAATTCTTATTTTGCTGTGCAACACTATATTACTAAGCTGAATACATGGAATTATTGGCTCAAACTTTCCATCCCCCACTTCTACCCTCCCCTCCAGTTTTCCAGATTCCTTTGTCCTCTTTTCTGATTTCCAAAAGTTGGTATTTCTGTAATTTTAGTTCACTTCCAAATGTTTTATATAATGCAAAGTACACTTGGCTAATACAACATACACAAGCTGGTGCCAACAAGTTATCTGCCTTCTTCCCACCCTCCTTTTATATCTTATCAAGGCTGTTTAATCCACACTGTATTTTACCCCTTGAGTAATTGAAGTAACTTTTATCCAAATGGCTAGTTTACACATTCCCATTAACCATAGATTGGTTTAGATGTGGGCCATTAAACAAGTCACAACTCTAGACTATTAAACATCTGTGCTAATGCAGAGGTTGATTTTTATTGGTTATTTGGGGTATCCAAAATATATAAGGATCATGAGTTTCAGCTGCTAATGGCCTCTTCCCTTGGCTAAAATATCCTGGGGTACTAGAAAAAGATCTTACAAGCCAGAAGTCCACCCTTATCTAAATTAATACGAATAGAATAGAATAGAATAGAATAGAATAGAATAGAATAGAATAGAATAGAATAGAATAGAATAGAATAGAATAGAATAGAATAGAAAAGAATAGAATAGAATAGAATTCTTTATTGGCCGTGTGATTGGAATTTGTCTTTGGTGTATATGCTTTCAGTGTACATAAAAAGACAAGATACATTCGTCAAGAATAACAAGGTACAACACTTAATGATAGTCATAAATGGGAGTTTGCAAAAAATGCTAAAACCAAACCAAACCAATCTAGCCTCCATGTAAATCTTTGTGATTCAGTGGGAAATAAATAGGTCATCAATCAACTCTACCTAAATATATTTTTGAAAAGATTTCATCTTCCATTGGCTCCAGTGTGTGTGTGTGTGTGTGTGTGTGTGTGTGTGTGTGTGTGTGAGCAAAACTGAAACTGAATGGTATTATGTTTAGCTCCTGATACAGTTCTTGATCCCCTTGATTTGAAATAAATAAAAATGCATATGGAATTTGCATCAGAAATATAACAGACCGAGTGTGGTTGTTATAACTGGTTCAATTGTTAAAGCAGGCCTTCCACCTGTTGCTGTTTATAATATGCTTAAGTGGCATCAAGCACAAAAGTTCTGATTCTATTTATATGGAGCTTTCCAAGAGATGCATGAAGTGCAAGATAAATTTACAAGTCTCTCCTTTCATCTCTCCCATCAGGCACTACAAGGATCTATTCTTCTCCACAAGTATTTACACTGATGTTACTAGAAAAGGAGCAGCCCAGCTGAGTTATAGGAAATAAAGAAGTTTGTGTTCAAATTGGAGAAAAAGGAATGGGCATTTTGCTCCTATTGCAGATATCAGAATTCAAATGGGAACAAAGGTACAGTGGTGGGTTGCTGCCAGTTCGGACCGGTTCTTTAGAACCAGTAGCTCTGACTCCAAGCCGAGAGAGAACCGGTTCTCTGTATCTGTGAAAGTGGGCCTGCCCGCCCACCCCTGGCCTTTATCTCTGCTTCCGAAGCCCAGCTGATCAGGGGCGGCAGATTGAATTGCCGCTCCGCAGCTGTTTTCCATGCTCCTTGCCTAGTTTGCAATGCGGAAGTTCTATTTCCTCTGAATATGAGCCGTGGTGGTGCAGTGGTTAGAGTGCAGTACTGCAGGCTACTTCTGTTGATCAACTGTTGCCAGCAGTTCAGCAGTTCAAATCTGCCTGCAATTTGGCCGTTCGAATCTCACCAGGCTTAAGGTTGACTTAGCCTTCCATCCTTCCGAGGTGGGTAAAATGAGGACCCAGATTGTTGGGGGCAATATGCTGACTCTGTAAACTGCTTAGAGAGGGCTGTAAAGTACTGTGAAGCGGTATATAAGTCTAAGTGCTATTGCTATTGCTATTGAACTGTGCACGTACGCGCAGCGAAGCGCGCACTCAGCGAACCGGTTGTAAAGCCGGTAGCAACCCACCACTGCAAAAGTAGATCATAGCAATTGTACATCCCACAAGAAGGTCAAATTTAGAAGACTGTCCTTGAAGATATCTGTCCTGATCCCTGAAATCAATTGCAAATTTTGTTTAGTCTAGTTATACTCCAAGGAATGAGGAAGCACCTTTGAACAGATTAGCATGTTTTACTTTACACTATACTTCTACTCATTGGCAAGAAAATATCTGTTTTGATGTTGCACTATTGATAAGCTAGGAGTTTCAGCTTGGGCCTTCTACATTCTCAGCATGTTTTCTACCACTGTGTTACAGTTCCTCTCTTCTCTAATCATTTATTACTTTGACTGCTCCTCCAATCAGTATTGCTATCCCTCCCATCCAAATCTTGTGTTTGATTTTCTTCAGCATTTATTGAACCCATTCTTTCTCTTTGGGCTACTAACACACCAATCACATCTAAATCCTTCCTCACCTTTTCTTGCAATTTTAGTCTATCACTCTCAACTTTTGTACAATTGGACTTTCTTTTTATTCTCCATGACTGTGACCTAGAGCTATAGAATTGTGAACTATACTTGCCCCTGATCCGATATCTTAATTTGGATAAATACCAAACTCCAAGACAGATACAATATAGACAATTCAGACAAAAAATATCCCCCGAGCCAGATATGGCCCATAATAAAAATCTTACCTGCTGGGAAGATTATAGAGAAAGATGAATTTCAGTATACCTTCACTCCCTCTCCCCAACCTCCGGTCGTTCTTTCTTTTTTCTTTCATTTTATTTGTGAGCATGTTTGTAACTGCCAAAATAGGCTGAAACATCAACCTTGGCTACAATCAACTTGGCCATAAGCTGCATGTGGAACCTCTAGAATAGAAAATGGTGCCAAGTAGACTTCAACAGACTGTCAAGTAAATATCCCAGCAAAGTTACATTGTACGTGTATTCCAGATTTTGTGCTGGTGGTAGAATTGTAGCAATTCACTGCATGGCAGCTGAATCACATTTGGGCATGCATCCAATAGCAACACTGTGCTGGAAAGACCTCACAGCTGTGCAAAAAAAGGGCATGGTCATCTGCACAGTACTGTGCTTTATTAGGTGAAAAGTGGCCATTTTCTACTGCATTTACTGTAGAGTCAGCACCAGTACACAATTCCTATACTTCAAACCAGTCATATTCACCAATATACCAGAGGTGGGTTCCTCCCGGTTCGGACCGGTTCACCTGAACTGGTAGCGACCTGCTGGTGACATCATGATGACATCACGGATCCGGTTCGGTCGGTGGGCGCCCCCATCTTTTTTTTTTGAATTTTTTTTGAAATTTTTTTTATTTCTTCTGTGCATGCGCAGAAGCCGAGTTTCCGGCACTGCGCATGCGTCGCCATCTTGTTTTTGGCTTTTTTTATTTTATTTTTTTTATTTTTTTTATTTTTTTGCACTGCGCATGCGCGCACGGGAGGAAGCAAACCAGCAGCGAGGTAAGTTAGAACCCACCCCTGCAATATACATATATTTATTACATCGTGTTCTATTTAGTATTTAAGGCATTTTGGACCTGCCTTTTTCATACATTTAGCCAGGAGATAGTAACAGATATACGGCTCTACAGAAATTTGAATTATGAACTTTCTGCTCAGATTCCACCACTTGATCTTTTGCATCTTGGATGCTCTTTTCTAGTTGCAGGTGCTTTGTCTTACTAGTAGAATAAATTTACATTCCAAGCTGCAGCCAGACATTTGCCATGATTTGTCACTTGTAGACGCATCATATTGCATGTTAAACCAAGTCTACTTACCCTCCTATGACAGACCTGGCCTGAGGGCCACACCGGGCACTTTGACTGTCCCTGTTCAGCCCACGGTGGTGACAGAGCAGTAGCAGTGTGGGATGGCAGCCACAGGAGGTGGCAGTGGGGGGATGACAGCAGGAAGGGAGGTGGGACAGGACACAACAGTCCCTGTTTCTCATGTGGCCCCTTGGGAAATGAATTTCCCACCCCTGGTCTAGACAATGGATCCTGCATATCTCCATCAATACCTTGTTTCTGGTTGCAAGTGGTGAATATAGGAATTCATTTAATCTAGTATATTCAGGATAAGAATGTCCGAGTTGGTATAACTTAAACTTTGGCAATATTTTTGGAACGGGAAGAATTTACAGATTTCTTGTCCATCAAGAAAAGTCTGGTCTGTAATAATTAAATCTTCCAGAGCAGAAAATCAATATATTATATTCTTGGCTATTAAATGAAATTTTGGCCTTTATACTTTTCTCATCATATCATACAATTACACAGAATAAACAAACACTAGTGGTGGACAATCTGTAACCCTTCTAAAACCTTGTGGAAGGGATCAGTTCAGCTCTTTGCCCCCTTTCTACAACTTGCTCCTTCAAAGAGAAAAGGGAAGAATGAAAGAATAAGAGAATGACTTCACCACCTATGTTGGCTCTGCTTGATCCACTACTTGCTTCAACCCAATTACCCAGCTGACCTCCAAAAAGGTTGTTCTTAAGAGGATGCTGTTTTGTTCAGACAGAAATAAGATGTTCACCTCAGCGGTGGGTTCCTCCCAGTTCGGACTGGTTCTCCTGAACCGGTAGTGGCCCGCTGGTGACATCACAATGACATCACCGAACCGGATCGGTCGGTGCTGGTCCGTGGGGGCCGCCATCTTTTTTTTGAATTTTTTAAAAATTTTATTTGAATTTTTAAAATCTTTTTCCCCCTTCTGAGCATGCACAGAAGCCGACTTCCGGCACTGTGCATGCGGTCGCCATCTTTTTTTTGGCTTTGTTTTTTTCCAGATTTTTTGTTACTGCGCATGCATGCATGCGCAAAGCGCGCACGTGCCCATAAGGCGCGCCCACGCGGCGCGGGAGGGAGCGAACCGGCAACGAGGTAAGTTGGAACCCACCCCTGGTTCACCTCGAGCATAATCCAAACTGTTTGGTATTGTTTGAACATTGCCCCCTTTAAAGGAGAATATTTGTACCTCAGGGTTAAAATGAAGGGTCCTTGGTGCTCTCTGAGCTTGCTTGTTTTCTTGCAGATGTTTCATTACCCTAACTAGGTAACATCATCAGTGCTAGTAAGGATGGTGTTACCTAGTTAGGGCAATGAAAGATCTGCAAGAAAATAAGCAAGCTCAGAGAGCACCAAGGACCCCTCATTGTCCCCTTTCTATACCACATAAGTGCTCTAGCTATAAACCCACATTGTGATTGTTAATTCACTCATGTATTCATAGAACAAGAATAAGCTTCTGTGCTCATGGAAGTTTCAGAGCTCTCAATTTGTTGTCAAATTCACATTGATTTTTTGTTGTTGCTCAAAATATTAATCACCTAAATTCTCAAGAAGGAAAAGGCATCCTGGATTTACCCATGAGAATAAGGATTGCTGAAAACTGAACTCAGCTTGATGTAAATTTTTCACAAGTTAATTGGTCTTGGCTAAGTCAGAAGAATATCATACTTGGAAATCAGAAGATGTTTAGAGAGTTAAGTAGTAATTGCAATACATCAGCATTCTTGGAACTGCCTGATAAGAGATGAGCATTCCGATGGTATGGTGGCAGTATGGAATCCACTAGCAGAACAAGCTGAGTTTTTTTTAAAAAAAATATGAATGAATCATAGGCCAGTTCATGGCTCATACAGTGACTTCAAGGCTTAAGAACTCGGGGCCTATAAGGAGATTTTGGTAAGTGAGCTATTAAAAGTAAATTAAGCATGTATGAGGAAATGGCACACACCATTCCTTTGTTATCTATGGCATTGGCTCAACTATGAAGGGGGTGTGTCATGTTCCCATGGTGTTTGATCACTGAGATTTATTATTTGCTCGTAAATTTTCTAAGTGCATTTCTCCCAGCCATTACTGTACTTATGAAGAAATGGATCTCTTTCCCGGCACTGTGTGTAGGATGAAAAGTTATGTTTTTATGGATTTTGATAAGATTTTAACTTCCAGATTCCAGATACCGTAGCTGGATTAGGATAAGATAATGTATTAGAGGAGGCTACCAATTGACTAACCCTGATCCATCTTTGCCTACCACAAGTTGCTCCTTTCGTTTCTTTGTTTTTTTCTCTTTAATTTATTTAATTTAACTACATTTTACAGAAATATATTTAAAATCAGCCATTTCGTATTTTGTTGTTTTGTCAACGTTTCATACTGCTTTTTTTGCATACATGTGTGTGTCTGTGTGAATATGCATCAGAAATATGATCAAGCTTCCATATCTAGGCTGCAAAAATGTGAACATTTTGTTTGTTTGTTGCACAAAGAGCTCTCTGACAAATTGAGGGACAAAAAAGACAAGTCTAAAAAATGGAAAGAGGGGTGTATACCAGCATAGCTTGAATCTGCAAAGATGGAGTCAGGAAGGCTAAGGCTCAGAATGAACTAAGACAACAAATGCCAAAAATAACAAAAAGGGTTTCTTTCAATAGGTAAAGAACAAGAAGAAGGTCAAGGAAATGGTCAGTTCACTAATGGAAGAAGATGGCAAGAAGGAGAGGGGCAGCAGGGCGACAGCAGAACTGCTTAATTCCTTCTTTGCATCTATCTTTACGCAAAAGGGGAAAAAAAACAATCCAACCTATCAATAGCAATAGCAATAGCAGTTAGACTTATATACCGCTTCATAGTACTTTACAGCCCTCTCTAAGTGGTTTACAGAGTTAGCATATTGCCCCCAACAATCTGGGTCCTCATTTTACCCACCTCGGAAGGATGGAAGGCTGAGTCAACCTTGAGCCGGTGAGATTTGAACCGCCGAACTGCAGCTAGCAGTCAGCTGAAGTAGCCTGCAGTGCTGCACTCTAACCACTGCGCCACCTTGGCTCTATCAAAAGCAGCACTGTGAGAGACAGAACAGGAATGCAGGTCAAAATAGGCAAGGAATTGATAAGAGAACACCTACCTATTCAAATCTTTGGGACCTGATGGTTGTACAAGATCAAGCTTAAAGAATGCATACAAAGTCAGAACTGAGAGGACAGCAAGTGCCACCTCTGCAAAGAAGCTGAAGAAACAGTGGACTATCTAGTTAGCTGCTGCAAGCAGATCATACAAACTGACTATAAACAACAACATGACAAAGTAGCAACAATGGTGCATTAGAATATCGGCAAGAAATACCAATAAATGCAAGTAAGAACTGGTGGGACCACAAAATAGACAAAGTAATAGAAAATTAAGAAGATAAAGTGCTAAAGCACCTGTCACATAACAATCTAGATTTAACAATTGTTGATAAGAAAGACAAAATAGTCTTATACTGGACATTGTAGTATCTGAAGACAGCATAACTGAAGAGAAAAATCACAAAAATAAAGACTTGCAAATAGTAGAATGACTGTGGCAGAAGAAAGCAAAGACAGCGATAGGTACCTTGGGTGAAATTCCAACCTTGGGAGAACTACTTGAACAACATCACCACCAGTCAATTACAAAAGGCAGCTTTACTTGGAACAGCTTATATCCTGCATCAATACTTTTAATATTAGGTCTCAATAGATGGACAAAAATGCCAAATCCATTCTAAACATCTGACTATGCACCAACCATAATAACATGACCACGGAACATTTTACCATCTACTCCCTGGAACTTTTATGCCATTCTTTTATGCCATTCTCACTCCATGTTGTCCAGATGCTCATCAGCCTAGCAAGAGCCACATCCTTTCCAACATTGAAAGCATGTGTCTTTGTCCACTTTTTTTTTTTTTTTACAGAAATATGAAAGAAATTTGAATGGATAAATCATGGTCTTTCCATCTGTTCCAGAAATATCAACTTCATCCTTAAATCAGGTGTTCCTCCCGCCCAACCCAATATACTTGATTACTCCTACAGTATTTTCTACTTGCACTTGCTAGTTGCATCACAGGCCTTGAAATGATTTTGCAGATGAATGGCTCTGTGCAGCTGAAGTGTTCTCCCTCATCTCGCTGCATGTGCTCTTTTCAAATGACTGTAAATATAATCATAAGAACAAAAAAGGCAAAGAGCAACACACTTTCTAATTATTTCCTTCCTATTTTCTCCAGGTCTGATTTTCATAACACGGCACATTAGGACTATTGCTTCATTGCAGACTGACTTATTTTACAGTAATGGGTCTGTTCCATTTCCTTGAGTTGCGGTTATGAGTGATTTGAATGCTATGATCCATTTGCTGCCTTGCAAATATCAAAATAGTACAGACAACTATGCTAACTTCTACTACCTTATTTCTCACATATAGCAATAACATTTAGCATTTAGATTTATATACAGCTTCATAGCACTTTACAGCGCTGCCTAATCGGTTTACAGAGTCAGCATGTTTCCCCCAACAATCTGGGTCCTCATTTTACCAAACTTGGAAGGATGGAAGGCTGAGTCAACCTTGAGCCAGTGAGAATCGAACTGCTGGCAGTCAGCAGAATTAGCCTGCAATACTGCATTCTAACTATTGTGCCACCACAGCTTAGTTGTGCAGGTCTTTACTTCACACCCTTCAGGTGAACTTTAAAGATCATATTTAAGATAGCACAGGCTAAAATATTTTGAGTATTTTGCAGTATTTTATGGTTTTTGTTTATATTCTATGTGTTTCCTATTTAAAATGATGTCTGAATTGGTTTTTACAGTTATAAACATAAATACTCTGTGTGTGTGTGAGTGTGTGTGTATATCTGCAAGAAATCTGTGCTATATCAAAGACCAATTATGAAGTACTGACCAAATATTTTGCCTTTGTGTTTAATAGCTGGCCTTTCTTACAAATAGATGGAAGTGGTATATATATGGCTTCCCTTCCCACTTCATTTTATCCTTATAGAAACTTTGTGAGCTTCATTGAATAATTCGCATCTTAAGTGTTTTCAGCCTTTACAGTATATTCAACACACTGTCTGTCTCCTTTCCAAAGTGGGAAACAGTAAAACACAAACCAAATATATCTTGCATTGCAATGGGAGGCAAGAGGCAACAGGGAGGAATCTTATTGGTATCAGATTCCTAAACATTTTTAAAATTATTATTCCAATATAAAATATACAATTTCAGGGGGAGTGCCTCTCTTTGGACTATGCACAGTGACAACCATCTTACTTCAGCTCATCATCCAGTATGCAATCATCATCTATCAGATGTTCTCTCTGGGATGCAGAAGGATCAGAATTGCCCTTTCTAGCCAATGAACGTGTGAAACATGCTGGAAGTAAATTATAGAAGTTTAAATCCAATTCATCTGGGGTTGCTAGGTTGGGAAAGGTTGCTACAAATGATCAAGAACAACATTCTCCAATACCAACTGTTTAAAACAAAAAACAAAAAAACCTGGCCATGCAGGAATGCAGATCACATAGTTTGATCACTCTTCATGGCAAACACTGTAAGCCACCCACCAGTAAAAGTGGAGGAAAGAATTAAAAATCTTTCTGGATAGGGGTGGTTTGGTGAGGAACATAGATTGTTGTGACTTTTACTTTCCCGTTTTGTGTCCAACTTTTTCTGGCACTATTGGAAAAAAATATTTCCTACATATTTGTGATTTTATGGGAAGTTAAACAGCACTGAGTAAGTTTTTAATTTTTTATCACATAAAAGTCAACTATGTAAGAGAAAAATACCCTGGGAAAATTTCTCTCATCTCATACATATGAGAGAATATTGTACATTCCCTCGTCCAGCCTGTAATTAAGATGAAAGGCATATTTCTATTTGATTTGCAATTCGGTGGCGTAGTTTGCATTCCATGCAGGCCGCATCATTGTGATTCTTCTAATGCATTGCAAACAAAACAAAATAATCCTTAACAGCTTAATCAGATGACATTTTACACAGAGACTATTTCAAACTGGCAGAGGAAAAATAAAGTTTAGGAACGAACTACATCAAGGCAATACTGCGGTTGGATTTTATGTGTGAGTTTGTGTATGTGAAATATGTTGATATAAACATGGCTTTATTCTGTCCCTGTTGAGGAAAGTACTTCTCATACGTTTTTCACTTTCAAATATTTACCAAATCCCACAGCCAAAGGCAATTTCACACATTTTATCACTGTATTAAAAAATAAAGTCTGTTAGGCTATTTGAATTTGTGAATGCTTCTACAATATATTTGCAAGCCCTGTATTTAAAGAGTCACCATAGGGCTGCCTTTTCTTTTATGTACTTGCCAAGCTTAAATACATCATCATCTCATGGTACTTCTTTAAATTTTTATAAACATCTGGCACAGACATCCACAAATCCAGTTACTAACTCTGCAGAGTGAATACACTCAATTTTCTAGCAAATAGATGACTGAGATCTATGCTTTTGGGTATATACACCCACTGCAATGTTCAATATTCCTTCTAAATAAGTTGCTTTCTCCATAATCCACACATTTGAGAACCCACCCCGTGGTACTCCACCCTTTGGCATCATTGCACATACATGACAGATTCTCAAAAATCCAAATATGTTCACTGGCGCCTACTCTTGTTACAGGGTGTGCTCTACAACCCTTAGCAATTTTATAGAACAAGTGTGTGTCTGCATTGGACCAGCAGTAAAAATGAGGCATCTTACTGTGCACATAGTCAAAAGGAAAGCCTGCTGGACTTTCAAAATTCTTCAGATAATTTGAGGGCAGAGAAATTGGGTGACTCATGTTTCATCCGGGGATGTATAATAGCAATAGCACTTAGACTTATATACCACTTTATAGTGCTTTACAGTCCTCTCTAAGCCATTTTACAGAGTCAGCATATTGCCCAAAACAATCTGGGTCCTCATTTTACCTACCTCGGAAGGATGGAAGGCTGAGTCAACCTTGAGCCTGGTGGGATTTTAACTGCCAAATTGCAGGCAGCCGATAGTCAACAGAAGTGTCCTGCAGTAAAGCACTCTAACCACTGCGCCACCGAGGCTCTTAATTGAGATAATTTCTCAAGGGCAGGTCTTTCCCTTAGCAGTGATAACACTGACTGCAAAAATGCAAAAACGCAAAGATGCAATTGGATACAGCCCAGTGAATTTATTTAAAAATACTCATTGCCCATCCATCCGTTCATCCATCCATCCATCCATCCATCCATCCATCCATCCATCCATCCATCCATCCATCATTCTTATAAAACATTGTATAAAGCATATACAGTGATGAAAGCTAATAAAAAAATGAATGATTACACATAATCTAACAAAATAGACCAGAACATGTAAATTTAGAAATCTCAATTTGCAGTTGCAAATGGCTGAAGACCTTAATATAAATCATCTTCCACTATAATTTCCTTCAGTTGTCTGGAGATATACTGCATCAGGTAAACCAGGGACACTGGAGAAATTTCAGGGAAGGAAGGAAAAAAGGAAGGGAGGGAGGGAGGAAGAAAGGAAGGCTCTTAAACAATGCTTAAAAACAGATGCCAGTCAGACATTGATTCTGAACTTATAAAAGACACATGTATGTTGAGAAACAAGACTGTATGTGACAGCTCACCTCAATTCTCTTACATGCTGTATACCAGGGGTGGGTTCTAACTTACCTCGCTGCCAGTTCGCTTCTTCCCGCGCCGCGGGGCCGTGCTTCATGCGCAGTGCAAAAAAATAAAAAAATTCCCCCCAAAAGCCAAAAACAAGATGGCAATGCATGCGCAGTGCCAGAAACTCAGCTTCTGCGCATGCGCAGAAGAAAAAAAAACCAAATTTTTTTTTAAAAAAAATTAAAAAAAAATAAATTAATTTTTTTTAAAAAAAAAGATGGCGGCATCCATGGACCGGCACCAACCGAACCGGCTCTGTGACATCATCATGACATCACCAGCGGGTCGCTACCGGTTCTGGCAAACCGGTCCGAACCGGGAGGTACCTACCTCTGCTGTATACAGCTTCTGCTCTTGACAATCATACTTTCAGTTTAAAAGTCCAAAAAGAGATTCAAGACACATTAAATTGGAGATGCTTAAAATCCCTTAATCTATAAGATGCAAGAAAATTGGAGAGATGACCAATCTATATGTCTTTTTGTATACATTAAACCTCCTGAGGCCACACTAAATAAGTCCCTTCTCCCTGAAACCCAGGTATCAATGTGGTTGTGTTTTTTTTAGGAATAATGAATCTTAGTGTTTATGAAGATTCTCAATCATCCAAGGCATGGTTGTCCCAGAGGTGCTTTTCAAAGATCTGAAGAAGCTTTTCCTTAAGAACTGAAGAAGCTTCTTGGATGAGAAGTGAAACATTTTCAAGGAGAAAACCAAGGAAGTCCAGCTGTCTTTTGAAAAGTACCTTTGGGACATAACATAATAGTATAACATAATATGAATTATCTTTATTTTATTTTTAATTGGTTTAATAGACAAATAGTTAATAGATATGGCTCTTAGAGAAACTTTTAAAATCAGTTTGGAAACATCTGAACTGATATCAAGGTGGGGATCTTCTAAATGTCTTCTAAAACATCTTCAATCTGGATCTTTGCATAATTCTAACAGCAAACCCACTTTAGTGAAGGCAACTAAAGAGGCAGGGAATACACATTTTGATTAGGGGTGGCAGTGGGTGCTTATCCCAAGCACGAAAATGACTAGTTAATAGTGCTGATAGAAAACACAGCCTACATCAGAGGTGGGTTCCTCCCGGTTCGGACCGGTTCGCCCGAACTGGTAGTGACCCACTGTGATGTCACGGTGACGTCACAGATCCGGTTCGGTCCGTACCGGTCCGTGGGCGCCGCCATCTTTTTTTGGGATTTTTTTTTTTGAAAATTTTTTTTTGAATTTTTTTGAATTTTTTCTTCTTCTGCGCATGCGCAGAAGCTGAGTGTCCGGCACTGCGCATGTGTCGCCATCTTGTTTTCATCTTTTTTTGGGGGGGATTTTTTTTTAATTTTTCGGCACTGCGCATGCGTGTGCATGCGTGCATGCGCGAAGCACGTGCACGCCCACGAGGCGCAGCCACGCGGCGCGGGAGGAAGCGAACCGGCAGCGAGGTAAGTTAGAACCCACCCCTGGCCTACATGTATGAGTGAAAGAAGCATGGCCACAATGGGTCTTTTCAATAAGACATCTTACAGTACAGGGGTGGGTTCTGGATCCTTTTGCTGCCGGTTCGTTCAGGGTTGCGCCGTGCGCGTGCCCCCGCAGCAATAAAAAAATAGCTTCTGCGCATGCGCAGAAGCAAAATCCAAGAAGGCGGCGCCCACGGAGACACCGAAAGAACCGGTTCCGTGACATCATCGCCGGTTTACTAATGGTTCTAAAGAACCTATTAGAACCGGTAGGAACCCACCTCTATTACAGTAGTATAACCTTTCAAATGTAAGCAGCAGTAACTGAAATGTGGATTGAATGTTGTTAAGTAATACATAATCGTAAGTACATCTAAATGGAAGCTCAGCTCTATGTAACTAATTTAAACAGTTGCTTGCCTCCCTGCCTTTGTATTTTTTTTTCTTTCTGATTCTATGTAATCAACACTTGGGGCATTAAGCAATCTCAAATCCCTTGATGGAGTCTTGGCACCAAATCAATGTTGCCAATATATAAAGCATTAATCATAAAGTATAAGTACCAAATTGTTTCCAGGGTGTTTTACAGAACTAATTGCAGCATACATATCTATTCAGCTTACAGAAGGAAATTTTTGGATCTGGTTCCAGTAATATGTAAGGAGCAATAGTCCTTCTTTTTAATGAAATGTTTACAGCAGCAGCTCATGTGTTTCACTCATACTGATAATGCTGAAACCTTACCTTGATATAATCTACCAGACTTAATTTTAAAGTAGTCTTTCCATCCTTCTTTCCTTCCAGTTCCTTCTGTAACCCTTTCATTGTTAAACACAGTTACAACTGTGCACACATTCAGCATGCTTTTTCAGTGGGTTTATCCATCCCAAACATGTGAATTCTGAAGGGTGGATAGGTGTTCCTAAATATGAAAAGGGTATGCAGTGGAAAGCCATAGCCAAAAAGACTTCCCACCTGCAATTCTTCATTGCTTATGAATGTCTGGCTATCCTTCACTTTGTACTTATTTGCTGGATATAATAAAATTGTATATTAGGAAATGTGATAGCTGGGTGTATACTGCCAAGTGGATGGTAACAGCAACAGAGCTTTTAAGGACCATCCTGCTTTTCCAGTAGGACTGTGAGAAGTTCAGAAAAAAATACAGTGTTACCTTGATACTCATCATTAATTAGTTCTGGGAGGTACGAATAGTACCAAAAATGATGAATACCAAATATTTTTTTTCTTTAAGGAATAATGTAGTGAGTCACAAGGCAGCCAACAGTACTAGCTTGTGCATCGAGTACCAAACAAACGATGAATACGGTAACAAATTTTCATGTCAAAATGCATTTTGAGTACCAAATTCGATGAGTTTCAAAGCAGTTGAATACCAAGGACACCAGTTTATTTGATTCAAAGAAGATTTGATCAAATCATACCATTGAATCAAATCTTCAAATTGCTTCAGTTACTACTATTTCTCTTTAGGCTGAACAATTTAGAAATTACTATACTGTTTTTTCTCCTCTCTGCTATTTACAGGAGGTGAAGTATATACATATATGCAGTAAAATCATCAAAACTTTCAACATTTGCTTGAAATTTAGCAAGATTAGTGCCCTTTAAAAGATCAAGAAACATTGCTATTTTTGCCCCATTCTATAAAATTAAATGTTTTTCTGTTATAGTTATGTTTGACTGTTAATCTTAATCTTAATACCTTTCAATCATTCTCCTTAGGTTCAACTTGAATCTTACCGTCTTTAATCTCATAACCTGATTTCAAAACAGATCTCTCCTTGCACCTAACAGAATAACAGAGTTGGAAGGGACCTTGGAGGTCTTCTAGTCCAATCCCTTGCTCAAGCTATAAATGCTATCATACTATATAGAGTCTAATCAGATCTGAAGGCCAAGGGGAAAAAAAATCAAACAACAGACCTTAGATATTGCTGCCCATGATGATATTGCATCAATCCTTGAAGTGGATTGAAGCTCAAAACAAATAACCATCTGAGAAAGAAAGGATTTTAACAACTAATATGCTCCAACATCTTAAAAGAACTTTCTCCTCAGAACATTTCAACAACTGGATTCCATAGTATGATATGAGGAGATTCCATGGAGTTTCATTCCAAAAAAGACTGTGTTTATGGTATTTTGATACCTCCCAGTAACAGACTTTTTTGTTCAACAGTAGAGAAGGATACCATTATCTACTTCTGGCTTCTTAGCAGATAACAGAGAATTATTCTGAAGGGAATATAATTCAAAGAAGAGCAAGAAGTATATAGTAGCTGAAAAATATATTTAAAGTTATATTTTCCTTTTTTCCTCACATAATCTAGGGGGTTTTCATCCATTATAATAGCAGTGGTCACTTGTGAAATGGGGAACAAAGAATTGAGTTACTATACAGTATGTGTTGTTTTTAATGTGTCCTACAGTTTCAATTTTTTCATTCCTAAACTACCAAAAACTGCAATTAGTGCCTTTCTTTCTATGCAATGAGGTCAGTCTGATGCTGCAAATGGTTAAATCATCCTTGGCAAGAGACTGAACTTGGCAGTAATTCTCTAATGAGAAATCCAGATTATGAGTGTCATTTGTAATATGAGTGTCCAGCACTTAAGCCAGTTTCATTTGAATGCTGCTTCTTTTCCCCCTTTCCTTTGTGGCAATGTCTTAGCAATGTTCATTCAGCAGAAGACATTGCAACTACTATGGTATTAGGTACTTTGTTTTCCTAAAAATAATTTGAAATTAAATTTGAATTTATATAATTTATTTTGGTTTAGGTGAGGTATCCCAAGCTACTTGAAGCAACAGAGACCTCTCAGTTCTGAGAGTGAAGGGAAGAAGCTATGTTGCTTTGTTTCTCTTCTGAGGCTTTAACTGGCAATGACAAGAAACCAAAAGGCTGCCAGCTACTGGAAGTTATGGTCCAACTACATGGTGATACAAATGCCACTGTCAAGGCAAATCACATTTCTTTACTTCAGTGAGAAAAGCTTCATCTCTGCAGCTTGAAACGTTCATTGGAGTGAATCTAAGCCTCCTTATAGAGGCCTAGTGAAAAGGAAGGGCCATCTTCATTCTTACTGGATATTGATGGATTGATTACATGCCATGAAGTTAGCCCCTCTCAATTAGGCTGTCTGAATTGATTACCTAGTATGTATCAGCAAAGTCTTCTTTACTTTTGTCTTTTTCTAAAACCACCTCAAATATCTAGTATTTCTCTTTCCATGTAAGGCTCTGAACCAGGGGTGAAAGCCAGCAGGTTCTGACAGGTTCTGGAGAACCGATAGCGGAAATTTTGAGTAATTCGGAGAACCGGCAAATACCACTTCTGGCTGAAGTGGTATCCATCTGGCTGATGGAGATTTTGCAATATCCTTCCCCCAGGAGTGGGGAGGGAATGGGGATTTTGCAGTAACCTTCCCCTGGAGTGGGGTGGGAATGGAGATTTTGCAGTAGCCTTCCCCTGCCATGCCCACCAAGCCACACCACGCCCACCAAGCCACGCCCACAGAACCAGTAGTAAAAAATATTGGATTTCACCATTGCTCTGAACTGTCCGAAGCATTGTTTCGATAGCATGTGAAATTAAGGATATTTTGTGGTAGTTTGCACTCTCTGTTAAATCTCCTTTCTTTCACTCCTTTCTTTGACATTTGTATTTAGACTGACCTCCAATCAGTTGGCCGCTGGAATATTTTAGTCAGAACCTTTACGGATTATTCTGTTGCTTATCGTGTTTTTGTTGATATTTCATCAGTTCCTGTAGTTTTCCAACTTCTTAATGACTGGAGTGTTGATTTAACCTTATTTTCTAGTACTAGAGGTTCTTCTAAATTGGAAATGTCTTCTAAGGTATTTTGAATGTTGACATCACTACTGTACAGCATTTTAGTGTATTCCTTCTAGCTTTGTTTGATTTTTAAATCAGTAATTATTGGTCCATTAATATCCTTTCGCATACTATAGTAATTGGAGATTGGAACCTCCTTCTGAATTTGGGGATCTTTGAAATACTTTCCTTGATCTTCTGTATCTGTAAACATTTTTGAAGTCTTTACACGTCATTATAGTTGCTTCTTGCCTCTTCTAACAGCTCTCTGAAATACTTCGTTAAGTTCTGTCCTGTGATCTTTCTTAGTTTGGCTTCTTTACTGTTCTTTCCAATTTCCCTTATCTGTTGTGACAGCCACTTTGATTTGTACTGTTTCCTGATCTTTGGTAGTTTCTTTTCATATTCATCTTTAACCACTCATTTGATTTCATTCCACAGTTCCTTTGGTTCCCTATCCAGGATGTTCATGACTTCAAAATGATCAGGGATGTTCTCCTTAAAATGATGGGTATATGCTCTAGATCTTATCATGGAAACTGTTTGGCTTTGTTCTTTAGCTTAGCTTAACATTTGCACATGAGCAGTTTCTATTCCACTGTCAGGACCTGGTAATGTCTTTGCTGTTATAACTGAGCTCTTACAGCTCCTTGTACCAATAATATAGTTGGTTTGATTTCTGTGTACTTCATCTCATGATGTCCATGTAAACATCATTTTAATTGCTTGAAGAATGTTTTAGCTGTGAAGAAATAATTGGATTGGTAGAAACTGCTTTATTTCTATTCCCCTGCTTCATTTCTGTTTCCCAGGTCATACTATCAAACTATATTTTTTTTCCTTACTGCTTCCCAATTTAGCATTCTAATCTCCAATCACAAGAACAGTTCTTGTTTGAATGTTCTGTTGATTTCAGATTGAACTTGACCATAAAATTTGTAAACATGGAAAACTACTGTATTGAGCTGATATTCATTTTGAGGTCCCACAACTTAAAGCATCACACTGTTTGCCAGTAAAAGGTAAAAGTTTACCTGTCCAGTTGTGCAAACTCTAGGCTTGGTGCTCATCTCCATTTCTTGGCCGGGGAACCAGTGTTGTCTGAAGACATTTTTCATTGTTATGTGGCCAGCATGGCTATATGCCAAAGTTCACAGAAAGCTGGTACTATTTATCTATTAACATTTGCATATTTTCAAACAGCAGAACCTGGGGCAAGAACAGGAGCTCACCCCATTGCATGGCACTCGAGTCTTGAACCCGGGCTGTCAGCTTTCCAATTGACAAGTTCAGTATCTTTAACCACTAAGCCATTGTGTAATTGGATATAACAGGCAGGGAAATAGTTAATAATGAAGATAATGCATAGGAGTCATGATTAATAGCTATGCGTTCTCTCTCTCTACTTTTTCCACATTCTAAAATGTGAGTCTTGGTGTCTTAACTTGCATAGCTGCTTGTTATCTTGACACAATGCCACTAGAATTGAGGTGCTTTATTTGTTTATTTGATTGCTTGATACTCCACCTTTCTGGCAAGTACTCAGGGCTAGGATTTGCCCCGTACTCATTCATCTCCCTGCCTGCCTGTGTTAACTCTGTGTTTATAAAATGTAAAATATGTCTCAGCAGGTTGCAGCAGCTGGATTACTTCATCTTGGCTTGGAAGCTGAAGCAGGATTGGGTTTGGTTGCTGCTCAGGTCAGAGATCATCAGAAAATCCCAGGACTCCATATTGGGAAGAAAAATCATTGGCAACCCTCTTCCATTTTGTGCACATAACCACCAGGGGTCAAGTTCAACTAGAGGGCATCTTTTCTTTTCTATAAAATTCGGACATCTTTAAAAGGGGAGCTGGCACATTTTATGGAGGACAAGCCCATTAATAATAATGATTCCAAGCTCATGGTGTGGAAAAAGTATAGAGGAAGAAATGGCTTTAATCTGAATGGATAAATATTTTCTTAAATACCAAAGTTAGAGAGCCATTTTCTTTGGAATATAACCATAAACCTGCTCTTACCCACTGTGGCTTTCTTTTAAGTAAAGGGCTGGTCACTTTAAAAACTGGAATAATATTAAGTTTGCTTGGAGAAATGTAAGGAAAAGTAGCCAAGCATGATTCTTAATAATTAGAATTCTGGCACTACAGAAACACTGAAAATCAGACTTAACCTTTGGAAAAAAAAATACATCTGATTTAGATTGAGCTTGAAATATGGGTGAGGTTTTTAACTGGAAATTCATTCATTGGCCCCTTCTGTACTTCAAAGTTGTGATGCTGAAAAAAGGTATTATACAGGAGTTCTTTCCAAATATTCAGCCAAATTCGTATCTGTTTGAAAAGAAATTCTGCACAAAGGATGTCCAATCATTATCCTTTTTACTAAATGGGATGCCCAATTGATATTTGTTTTAATTCTGCTTACTAAATATTGAACCTGTAGTAGTTGCCTACTAAATATTGAATATTGAAATACTGAGTGTATGTGGAATGTTCTAGATGGGACAGCTGGACTTCAGAAAAGCTTTGTAGTGCCACTTCCATTTGTAATTGATACAATTGATGGGCTTTTAATCCCAGGGCTGACATATATACATAGCCTTGTTTCCTATGTTCTGTGGTAGCCAAATGTTCATTGAGTATGTAAAACTAATACTGAAAGAAAAGTTTCACATTTATATGTTAAGAAAAAAGGGATTAGGAATTTCACTGCTTTTCAAGATCAATGTCAGTATTCATTTCTACAATTAAATGAAAAATCAATCAAGGAGAATTTATCAAAATCTTAAAATTGAATTCATTCAATTGTAGGAAGAAATGGTGCTTGTGAATTATTGACTTATCTGAGTAGTACCGGTAGTTTGTAAGATGACAAGGCCACAAAAGCCAATATTCTCTGCATATGCATCTGTAGAAAAAAACCTAACTGACAAGAGAGATTATGATATTTTATTTTTAACTTTCATACTAGAGAAGTGTGATGACTCAGCAGTTAAAGACACTGAGTTTGTCCCCTGGAAATCTGACAGCCCGGGTTCAAGACCCGAGTGCTGAGCAATGGGGTGAGCTCCCATTACTTGCCGCAGCTCCTGCCCACCTAGCAGTTCGAAAGCATGAAAATGCAAGTAGATAAATAGGTACCAATTCAGTGGGAAGATAACTTTTTTTAAATAATCACAACTAATGAATATCTGATTTTGGTATCTTTGAAAATTACCATGTCTGGCCAATATAAATTTTTATAATAACAAGTGGCACTGAATATACCCATTCTTTGAACTAATCAGCAAAATAATTTTTCAAGCAACTGTTTATAAACATTCCTTTTTTTTTTTTTGCTGCTGCTGTGCTTCACAAATTTATGAAAACGTGGGAGAGTGGAAACAATGTTGTACATTTTTCAAAATAAAAATATTTTACATTACAATATTACATTTGGATGAAGATCCGAGATCTGCTTCTGAATCCATGCTGTCTACCAAATATCTTATCTTAATATAGTACCACAAAATTCTTGACAGTGTTGATCCATCCTTCCGCTTATTTATAAGTAGGACATTCCTTCTCTTTAAAAATATGTTACCTATTAAAACTGACTCTCCAAGTTCCTTTTCAATGTATTTGGCAGAGGAATAAAATCCTGCATGTCACACATAGTATACCATATAGGAACAAGAATTGTGAAACCTTTTTGACCTCTTCCTTGAAATCCTCAAAATGCTTTTAAGATTTCATCAGCCCTATTTTTACAAATATGAAGTCATCATTTTTATAGAGTTGCATAAACTTTACAAAAGTGGTTTTGTGGTCCAACAGGACAAGAGAGGTTTGATTAGATTGCACTGGGATGAAAAGTATGGAATGGGGAAGGAACAGCCAAATGTTCGTGGACTTGCTGTCTCTGCTATAGATTGAAAATTTATTAGTCAAAATTGTAAGAAGGGGCAGTTCTATGGATAAGTCTTTTCATCTACGCCAGAATATGTGCTTGGGTATATATGGGTTTGGGAGTGTGAAAGCTGAGAAAACGCATTGTGGAGAAGGATATTTACAAGTACTCCATGCATGTTTCGTGTTATAAAAGCAACATGGTTCAATCTTTGGCATTTTCAGAGTGCGATAAGGAAGACTTTTGAGAGACTCTCTACACCAGTGTTTCTCAACCTTGGGTACTTGAAGATGTATTGGACTTCAACTAGGGGGTTACATTTGGTGGGGGGGGGGTCTTAGGTGGTAGGCCTTTTCTGCTGTGTCCTCTGCTTTATGGAGCATCCCCCCTCTGAAGTAAGTTTTCAGTGTTGAATTTCTGCAAGTCTCTGAAAACATAGTTGTGCCATGACAACCGGGGACCCCAGGGGTTAGGTGAATCATTGATGTGGCTCTCCTATTATTAATGTCTCTTCACCTATATATTTTTGGATAGCTTCTTAATGTTTGTATTATAGTAATGGTGATTGTTTTATTATTTATTAATTTAGCTGATTTTTAGTCTTGTATGTTGTGCAGCATACAAACACAGTATTTGAGAGATGGGCAGCTATATAAATTTGACAAATAAATGAAATGAGATTAAAAAAAAAACAAAACCTTCCACAATTCCCTAGCCAGCATAGAGTGTCCACACTTCTTCAACTTGTCAAGTTTGAGAAATGCTGTTAGAGAACAGTCCTTAGTAACTATAAACACAGTACTGAGCTATAAAGGACTAGTGGTCTAATTCAGTGCAAAGCAATTATCCAATCATCCCACCATTTCATGCTAATTTGGCTCTTGGTGTTGTACAGTTCAAAGAAGTTTGTTGGCTCTTTACTTATTGTGTTAGTTAATTCATACTAACAGTCAATAGGAGAGGGGTTTTTTTTAATTATTGTTATTATTTTCCATAGACATTCTTTATAAAAAGATAATGGCCATAGAACACAAATTGCTCTGCTACTATTTTTTTTCAAGGATTCCATGTCTATTGCAATTTGTTCCCATTCCCAGATTCCATTATATAGCCCTTCTTATTCAAATAACCTCCATATAAAAAGATTGTAGTCTTTGTAACACAAAGAAACCTATCAGACTGCAGAATGGTGCCCCAGAGAAAATGGAGGAAGACCATTGCCTGAGTCATTCAAATGTAGACCGGACTGAATATTTGAAGGTAATTTCTGTTTGGCAAAGAACAACACTAAATTGGCAGGGAGGTGGAAAAGATGACATAATAGATCCTTTCTATGTCTGATTCTTGTGAATCAGTCAAAATACATTACTACGTGTCATGTATCAAGACATGGCCAGGCTATAAACTCCGAATTTTACTTCAGAATGGAAATCTTTACATACAACTTTGGCTGAGAGGGAGAGATTAATATTTTAGTAGTCACAAGGGTTTTTAAATTCTGAGTATCTTTTTTGAGTGTTTAAAAAGACTTGTAGTATGTATTGTTTAGCATCCTGACAATGGATTGTTAAATGTGATTTACTGTATATAGCAAATCATTTGATTTTTTTTTTAAAGGATGAATTTATTCTTAATTTGATTCTTCAAGACTTGCTCTCCTTCTCCATTCCTCTGCATTTGCTCATTTATGGGATCACAATATTAAGTGTACCCTAGCACTGCATATTTTTACCTGTGCTTCAGAATCTCAGCCATCTATGGATGGATGCCAATCCAGATCATTTCTATGTTTTTATTTATAATTCTTTCGGTTAGAACCCTTCATGATTGTTATTGCAATGATATTTTTCTGGATAGCCAATCTAATTTGGGGATACTGCATTATAGTAGTTCATTCTAATCTAAATGATTGGTTCTGTCATGGCCACATCGGAGCCCGGTTTGGATGATGAGGTGGAGGAGTTGGAACCAGTACCATCCAATGGGGATGGCACATCTCCTTTGGCATGTTTGGAGAGGCCAGGGGCTGAGGATGATGCTGTCACAGGCCCCTCAGGCATTGGGGGAGGTGGTCGACCAGACAGAGACCTGCCTGCCCTCAAAGACACAGGAGAGAACAGGCTGCTAACAGGCAGTCATGCTAATAGGCAGAAGATCCCCTCTGATGAGGAACAGCTGCCTCCCCCACTTGATCCAAGGGTATGGAGAGTGGAGCATAGGCAAGCTCAGAAAAGGGCTGCAAGGCTAGTTGGGAGAAGGTCACCCCATCTCTCCTCACAAGGAATACCTGGAGTGGATTGACTGAAGGAGAAGCCATGGGGAGTTAATCTTTGCCAGGAACAGGTTTTGGCTTACACTCCCCCGGCTTTGATTCATGCCTTTTGCCTTTTGCCTTGCCTTGCCCTGAGGACTGCCTTTTGTCTGGTGCCTTGACTTTGCCTTGTGGACTTGCTTAGCTGGGTAGACTGGACTTGGGACCCTGCACCTTGCCCTCAGAGCGTGCTCCTACTCTATGGACTTTCCTTGTTATAAACGGGCTGTTGTTTGGGGGGGGGGTTGAGTGTGGCTGCCTTCAGAGCAGTGTGGGGTGGAGCATTACCAGTCATTGGAAGGCCATTTGTTGGAACATTTACTTAGAGCAATAAAGGACTCTCTAGAGGCCTGCTTTGCCTTGACCACCTGGGTCAGAGGTCTTCAAACTTGGCAACTTTAAGACTTGTGGACTTCAACTCCCAGAATTCTCCAGCCAGCATAGCTGGCTGGAGAATTCTGGGAGTTGAAGTCCACAAGTCTTAAAATTGCCAAGTTTGCCAAGTTTGCCAAGTTTGCCAAGTTTGCGGACCCCTGACCTGTGTTCTAGATGGACCTGCTAGTTTATCCTTTGCAATAATATTATGAAATTTAATTGCCTCCTGTATGTTGATTTTAATGTTTTGTTATTTAGTTCAAAATGATGTAGGAGAAATCATTTAGAGATGTGGGGTGAAAAGTGGCAAGTGTGAAAGTACACAACTTTATTTTTATCTGGACATAATAAACTGAATATGAATAAAATGAGATTTAGTTTAGATGCTGTAATTCAGGGGTGGGTTCTAACTTACCTCGCTGCCGGTTCGCTTCCTCCCGTGCCGCGTGGCCATGCCACGTGGGCGCACGTGCGCCTCGTGGACACGTGCGCATACGCAGTGCAATTTTTTAAAAAAAAATTCAAAAAAAAAAGCCAAAAACAAGATGGTGACACATGCGCAGTGCCGGAAACTCGGCTTCTGCGCATGCGCAGAAGAAGAAAAAATATTCCAAAAAATTTCCCAAAAAAAGATGGCAGCACCCACGGACCGGCACCGACCGAACCGGATCCGTGACATCATCGTGACATCACCAGTAGGTCGCTACCAGTTTGGGTGAACTGGTCCGAACCGGGAGGAACCCACCTCTGCTGTCATTCAGTGGGTTATGAACTTGTCCAACAGAGGGACATTCAGTCTTTTCTAGAAAGATTTGTATGAAGAATAAGGTTTCGGTTTTCCATCTTTCACTGAAAGTAAATAAGCTTCAGAGGCCCTTTTACACATTTAAATTGATACAGTATCTACAAACTTAACTAGATGGTAAGTGGCCTCTAAATGTATACAATTTACCTCTTGATTACTTTCAGCTTCAATTATTTCAAAGCATAATAAGTGACAGTAAAAAACAATACTTGAGTTTATGTCAAAGAAGTTATTTAATGAGATGAATTTTAATCTGAATTCATTTTAAATTGAATTTATGCAGTCCTTTTTATCTGTTTTATGCCTGTTTTTAATATTTATTTTATTTGAGAATCTTTGGGCACGGCAACTCGAGAACCAGTTTGCTGTAGTTTCTAGCATGAGGCTAGAAACTGGAGACTGAGAGTTTTAGTCCTACCTGTATCTTAGACACAAAGTCATCTGGGTGACTTTGGGCCAGTCACTTCCTCTTAGCCCTAGGAAGGAGGCAATGGCAAACCACTTTTGAAAAATCTTGAAAGAAAACTGCAGGGACTTTTCCAGGCAATCTCCAAGAACAGGACATAATTCAGCAGAAGCAAAAAATAGAGAACTTACAATACTTATTTTTACTTATTTATAAATTTATATGTTCCCCATCTCATTGTCAAGTGAATACTTACTTATTTACAATAACAATTTTAAACTGCCTTTTAACTTATTTAATGCATGTTGTCTGAATCAGTAGTTGAACCCAAATATAGTGATTCAGAATTTGTACTTGTCTGAATTATGTAAGGTAATGCATACAATTGTGGATATTAAAAGAAAGCCAAAAATAATTTCATATATTTGAGAAAATAATGTGATTAAAGTGTGGTATGTGGGAAAATGTATAATTGGTTTTCAAAAATGTATATTATTAATACAAAGAGTCAGCAGGGTATAATTGTTAAGACAAGGAGAAGCAAGTTCTGGGTTCAAATTCCCCATCTATCAAGGAATGTCACTGGGTGACTTTGAGCCAATCACTGTCTTTCTCAGCCCAATGGTGTCACAGGGTTGTTGCTGAAGAGAAAAATGGGAGAAGAAAATGTTATACGTGTCACCGTTAGTGTCAAGTTTACCAATACCTTTTTTAAAAAATGCTAACAAATGTAGAAATAGAATAAAAAAAGACTGGAGAAACAAAACACTCAAATCTTCCTTTAAAAAAAAATCCTAATACAGAAGGCAGAAGAAAAATACCAGGAAGAGCTCCAGCCATAAGAAATATCATTTACCCCTGTTCTAAAATAATCTTTACGGGACTGGGACTGAAATTTCCCTCAATTTTCAATGAAGGAACACTATAGGACCGTGGTGGCGAACCTATGGCACGCATGCCAGAGATGGCACGCAGAGCCCTCTCTGTGGGCACGCGAGCCGTCGCCCCAGCTCAGCTCTGGCGCGCATGCGTACCTCCCGTCAGCCAGCTGGTCTTTGGGTCTCTGCCGCGCATGCACGGGGGTGGGTGCATGTGGGGGGCTGCGTGCGCATGCAGGGGGTGCATACGTGGGGGTGGGGTGCATGCAGGGGCCATGCATGCATGCGCAAAGGGTGGGGTGCATGCGCAGGGCACACATGCATGCACGGGTATGGGCCGCATGTGGGGGGCACGCACATGTGTGTGGGTGGGGCACATGCACAGGGGTGCATGCGCATGCACGGGGCAGGGGCAGGGGCAGGGGCAGGGTGCATGCATGGGGAGCACACGCTTTGCATTTTGGGGCTGCACGCGCATGCTTACACATTCGCACATGCGCGCGCGCACTTTGGGCACTCGGTCCGGAAAACGTTAGCCATCCCTGCTCTCTCCCTTCTGTGCCTCAAAATTCTATTTCCATTTGCATTTATCAGTGGCCTTGATAATGTAGCGAGCTAGGTGGTCCACTTTTCTTTTCAGTAATAAGTTGGGATTTTTCTAGCGATGTAAATTGGTCTCGCTCCAGAAGAATTGCATCTTCCAAGTAATTGTCCACCTCCTCCCTGCTCCCCAAAAAGAATTAGTTCCTCAGTTAAATTTAGTCTACAGTCCATCTGGGTGTTCAAGATGGAATGTAGATAAACTGGAGAGCCCTCTGGATTTCATAATATTGAAGCAAATCTTTCTATAAAGGCAAAAAGCCAAATGTCCGCTCCAAAGAAGGAGCCCATCAGCGTGATATTTTTTAGAGGGTTCCATATCTTGAAAGCAAGGCATCCGGTCTCTTTGAAGGAAAAATATGTACAGTTCATGTAAGCAAGACCTTAGGCTGATCTTTAGTTTAGAAGATTATAGAATTGACATGAAAGATGAATAGTCATTGGCTATGAACTCAAAGGAATCTTATGTTCATTATGATACTGAATATCAGTCTCTGAGTCACAGCAGTAAGACTGTTTGTCTCTTTTAGACCCTCCTAGTAGATTTTCCTGATGCTGTAATATGGCCAATATTTGATTTGAATTAGCAGGCTATGTTTACATTCTTAGAAACCTCCTTCCACTTATGCAAGGAGGCCTGTTATTGTTGGTTAACAGTTTGGAAAATCCTAATATGAAATTGGAGCAGGAAATGAAGAGAAATGTTTTTGGAGGAAGCTGCAATTTGTGTTCATCTTAGATTAAGAACCAATTAGCAAAATGGCTTAGGTCTAAGTAAACTCAGACAGAATTGGGTGTAAGCATCATATCAGCTATTTTTTAGATTAAATGCCTGGGTAATTTATTTGTTAACAGAAGCCTTTCACCTGTCGCTCATATTGATTCATCATTACATTGTATTCAGAATATGGTTATACTTAAAATCCCACACCTCATTCAATGTGGAATGAGTATCCTGGTATAAGCTTTCCACAAGTTTATATCCCACACTCCAAATATGCAATTAAGAATGGCTATTTTGCAGCTACTAATTCTGTTCTTAGGTTTCTTTGCTTATTCAGAACTTTTACTTCCTTTGCTTGTTTTCTTGGGCCTGAAAGCAAGCAAATAAACTAACAAAACCTCAAATGGGTTAATTTTGTTTTATTTGTTCGGATTGATGGGCAGCTCAGTTACTACACACCTAGCAGATTCCTTCATCTGTAGAGAGCTGTTTTCTATGTTAATCACTTTTCCATACCAACCCTGGCTTGCAGAGAATTGCTGCCATTATGATCAGAAAATAACAACAACAACAACAGCAACAACAGCAACAACAACAACAACAACAATAATAAAGGAAATTCATGGCACAGAATTGTATAATGATTAAGAACTGAATGGCATTCTTCAACAAACTTTCACAACAATATTTTCTGGTTTAGCAAAGAACATGAAAATACTTCATAAACTTGCTCATTGTGATGAGTTTACAGGATCCATTTCATAAGACATTTTTTGAAATGTCAGAATTGTGTCTAATATCTTAACAATCTGTTGGCATCTTTACACAGCAGTAAAGAAGTAAAACAAAAAAGTCAAAGCCAGAAATATCCCTGGAGTCTTAAAATAAAGCACAAACTTTACATTTCAGTTCCTGCTGTAGGTCTTCAAAGTTTACAGAAGATTGGAAAAATATTTCAATAGGTGTTTTATGATTCCATTTGAGTTGTATCCAAGTGTCTCTGATATTTCTACTGCCAGACTTCCATGTTTTATCTCATAATAGTAAAATATTACCTAAAGATGATTTTTCAAGTAAACCATCCATTAGGATTGGGTGAAACAGTACTGCTCTGTTTCAAGAAAACTAGGCTGCTACTGCAGTCCAATTTCAGGCAGTTACAGCTAGAAAGGTTGGGTAGATTTGCCTCCACAGTTCAAGGCAAAGCACTGAAATGGGACAATTCATTGTGGCAAGGTACTTTCTTTGGCTAAAAATGGGCCTGCACAGAAGTTTCCTTTGGGTGCCTAATTAAAGCAGCATGCATCTGAAAAGCATAGCTTCACTCTGATGGTCACTTGGAAGAGGTAGTTGGTTCAAAGCTTAGTCAGGCTGAAGGGCACCTTCAAAGAACTGTCCAGCTATCCTGTCTGTCTATTGATCAATGCCAGTGTTTCTCCATCTTGACAACCCAAAGATGTGTGGACTTCAACTCCCATAATTCTCCAGCCAGCATGGAGAAACACTGCTGTATGTTATAAGCCACCCAAAGGCACTTATAAAAATTCAACAAAGAAATATTTTTTAAAAAACAACAACAACCTTCAAAGGCCTGTTTTTAAATGAGCTCACTCCTCCTAATCTGTATAATAAAGAAGGATCTTATCTAAACGTCAGTGCCAGCTTGTTCCATAAAATAGATCCTGCCAAAGAGAAAGAAGTATTAATTGTTGATGCTAAACATATGTCTGGTAGGCCTGCAAAGATACCTGTTCATGTCCAGGTTTGTAGTAATCTCTAGTCTTGCAGTCAACTTGAAATTAAGCCATAATAGATTTTGTACACCATACTGAGCACCCTAAGTTGGTTTCTGGTAACTTTTGCAGGCATTTGTTTCAGCACAGGTATAATGTAGCCATTTTAAGAAATACCAATCTTTTACATAATACAATGCATTCTGTTAGGACTCTGTCCAAACGGTTGGGTTGGTTAATATAAACAAGCCACAAATCTCTGTTTAATGTATATATGTAATATTGCTTTAAATGCATTGTTGCATTCTGACTGGCAGTAACGGCCATAAGAGGGAGCTAGAGAACATGGTTAGTTCTCTCTCTCTTTTGCTGATTCATTGCTGAGTGACTTCGTGTCTGCAATTAAGCTCTGTGTGTAGCTAGCTATCTGTGATATTAGAGAATCTTTGTTTGCTGATTAAGACAAAGAAAGGCTGGTAAGAAGACTGCTGTACTTCTGAATACTGACTGATAGAACGTGTATGATTCGGACTGTTATTTGGACTGTGCTATCTCATTAAGTAAACTACTTTTATACACTTTAACGTATCTGTGTATTGACTGAATCATTACTCATATCTACTGCAACATTACGGTTCACTGTGCAAGCCTTCAGAAGCGGAGGTTACTCTGCACAATTCCTTAACATATTCTGGTCATTCTGAATTTCCTGACCAGCTCTCTTTGAGAGCTGCCCTATTATGAAAATATTGCAATAACAGAGCTTTCATAGAATCATAGTGTTTGAAGGCATCTTGGAGGTCTTCTAGCTCAACTCTCCAACATTCATTGGTAGGTTTTGATGTTGTTTACCGAGGAATGCTTCATAGATACCAGTCTCTAATCCAAGTATGGGAACAACTAGATTATCAGATGCTCTTGTGACAGATGTCCACCAACAATGGTAAATCCAGGAAGAGCCCTGCGCTGCAACCTGATTCTTTAAATGGGATATGCAACTTCATGCAGAATAGACATATCTCCTAAATCCTAAATTCCAGTTTCCAGAATCAATATCAACTCAGTTTAGTCCAGATTCATGTTCATTTCTTCTTGCAGTCTGAATAAGAAATGATTAAGCCAAGAAAAGGTAATCCTAGAGCATTGATTAATAATCTTTATTAGAAGGAAGCCTATGTTCCAACTCAAGAATTCCAATGAGTATTGTATCTTTAAATAAGATCCCTATGTATGGGGATGTTGTGGTTGTTGTGGGGAATGCTCCTCCGTTTCCTTTTTGTGTGTGAAAGAGATGTAGTATCCATCTATCCATAATCTATCAGTGTGAGAAGAAACTTTCACCCTCAATTTGTACTCCCACAACTAGTCTTTTATAGCATTGAGATAGCCAATTCCTTTTTGAGTTAAGGAGGCAAATCCCTGTAAATGCCTCTTTAACTCGGCTCATGTTTTCATGGGACTATGCAGTGGCTTCTTTAAGTTGGGGCTAAATGAGCACACTTAAGACCTACTGAAGCTGTGGATAACTGTCTATCTCTATCACATACCATGTTTGGAATTTCATCCAAACTGCAAAAGCAGTTTGAAAAATCAGCATCAGTTATCCCACAGATGGGGAACTGCCAGGGAATACCAGGAATATAGGCTAAGCAGGGAAAACAAAATGTGTTCTAGAAGGCTATGTCAAGTCACTGCTATACAGTTGCTAGGAAGATTGTACAGATGTCTCCAAGAAGTCACCAAGATGGGAGCTAGATTCAAATGAGGTTTTAGTCACTCAACAAACACTCTCTTTGGAAAAGCTGGACTTTTCTAGTTAATCAAAAGGGTTAGGGTTAGGGTTAGGGTTAGGGTTAGTCATGTCTTAGTCTTAAACTTAAATTAAGTCATGTCTAGTTTACTGGTCTGTTCATGCTATTTTCATTTGTCCTATATGAATTCTTATTGATGGTGACAGGCTGTCATCTTAAACTACTTGGAATCCAAGGCTTCCAGTTGAACTACAGGTGACATCTTCACTGTGGTGAAGCAGCTTTTGCAATTCTCCATGAAAGTATCACAAATCTATTAATATTTGTGCATCGTATTAATACAGCAGCTGCTTTAATTGGATCCCCAGCTGGCTCAACCTGTCATCTCTAATGATAAGTCTAGAGGTACCATTATTATCTCAGGGAATGTCTAAACACTTTTCCTTGTTTAAGCCACACATGAAAAAATTCAGTTTTAAAATAAATTGGCCTTACAATTAAAAATATCTCCAGGTTTTCATTCAGATCACTCAATTCATTCAAATGACGTAAATCATTCAGTGCATTAACTGAAATAGCAAGATAATTCTAAACCATGTATTATAGTCAGGGGTGGGTTCTAAATTTTTTTACTATCGGTTCTGTGGGCGTGACTTATTTTGTGGGTGTGGCTTGATGGTTATGTGAAAGTGGGCATTGCTTCATGGTCATGTGACTGGGTGGGCGTGGCTTCATGGTCATGTGACTGGGTGGGCAAGACTTGGCGGTCATGTGACTGGGTGGGCATGGCCAACTCAATGCCACTCACATCAAGGGGTGCCTCGTCTGGCCCCTCCCCTCCCAGCCATTCCTTGTCACACCCAGCCTCAACGTATCTATAGTTCTGTAAAAATGTTGTTCA
>QLTV01000548.1:4251762-4267932 GCA_003457575.1 Thermophis baileyi
AACAATGGAAACTGTTGCTGGAACCAACGCACGTATTTTACCTGGCTCCTGTTTACACTTTTGGTGATATCAGTTGGACTAACTCCAGTCCGGGCTCTCGGCCAATTCCAGCAAGTGAGGAATTTAAGGACTTAATGATCTGTTTGTGTTTTTTTTGTATTTGAAATCCCGGCCAAAGTGTTCTGTGATTTGCAACAAGCACTTTGGGAGAAACCCTGAAATTAACTTATTACTAAGCATTTATTAGTGATAAAGCCTTCTTTATTTTGGACAACAGTGTGTGTGTGTTGTTTTCTGGGGGCTTGCCACGCTGGGTCACAACAGAGAGAGAGTCTTTTGCAGCACTGTGCTTTGGGTCCTGGTAAGTCTGGAAAGCGCTGTGCCAGAGAGAAACAGGATTCAACCTGTTTCTCTGTGCCTGGCTTTCCGGATGGGACTTACACTTACAGGCTTTGTGCTGCGGAAGACTCTCTTGCTCTCCCAGCAAGAGAGCGAGGCAGAGAAAACAAGTCACCAAGTCCATGTGATCTTCTCTCCACTGGTCTCTTGCTGGGAGAGCATCTTTCGTAGCACAGCGCTTTGGGGACCCATCCGGAAAGCCAGGCACAGAGAAACAGCCAGGTTGAAGGCCGGTACTTTCAGCGCCCACGAGGAACCGACACTTGGAGCAGTTTTACAGCTTGTTAAGGAGGAGGACCGCCCCTCAGCCCCAGCCATGCGTTTTCAAGCCCAGGCTGCTTGGAGTGAAAAGCTATTGCAATAGCCCAGGCTTGAAAACGCATGGCTGGGGCCGAGGAGTGGTCCTCCTCCTTAACAAGCTCCAAAACTGCTCCAAGCGTTGGTTCCTCGTGGGCGCTGGCATGCCTTCCCCTCTGCCACCAGCCTTGGGAGGAAGGTAAAGTCGTGAGCCCAGTGGGGACGGGGGGGGCGGCAAGTTAGGCTGCAGGCAGCGTGGCCTGGAATGGTGCCGCGCCAGGCCTTGGCGGCTTAGCCAGCCATGCGAGCTTGGTGGGGATGGTGGGGCCTCAGCAAGCTCCGGGGATGGGGGGGGCTAGCACTACCGCGACTTATCTGTAGGCAGGAGGAGGCAGCTCAGTTGGGCTGCAGGGCAGGTACCATGTGGGAACTGGGAAGGCAGCTTAGGTGGTGAGGAGTGAGTGAGTGAGTGGGCAGGGTGGGTGAGTCAGCGGGGCAAGCGGGTGGGTGGGCGGTGACCAGGTGAGAACGGTGACCGGGCGGGCGGGGCAAGGGAGCGAGTGGCGACCGGGCGACCAGTTTGGGGGCGTGGCCAGCCAGAGGTCGCTAGCGGTTCAGTGACCCAGGCCAAATTTCCCCTAATGGTTCTAGTGAACCGGTCCGAACCGGTAGGAACCCACCACTGATTATAGTAGGTTCTATTGTAAATATACTTGGAAACTGCTACACAATCAATTAAATTGAAACATTTGGTTTCTTAAACTACTAAATGCTTGCTGATTTTAAAAGAATCCATATAACTTAAATCGGATTTAAATTAATTTTGAATTCTTCAAAAATATTTGATTATATAGCTCTCTCAGTTGCTATGTAATGTTTTTCATAAGAACCAAAAAAACCGCTTCTTGCTAGGTCTACCATGTCTGCAAAACATCAAACAACCAACAGATGGCAGCAAAGATACTATTTTTGCAACCTAAATATACTGTAGTAAGTTGTTTAATAGTAGAGCATTTGATTCGTCCACATAGCCCAACATAGTTGACACTGACTGGTAGTGGTTCTCCCAGATCTTAGGTAGATGTTTTTTTCAGGTTTATCTGATAAAGCAAGGATTAGACTGAGACTTTCTGTCTGCAAAGCATATGTCCTTCAGTGAACTCTGGCCTTTTTCAAATAATTTATTTTCTATTCCTTTCACTTAAGACCAAGTCTGAAGTTAAGCAGGCTTAAGGAACCATAGAAGAACCAGAATTATAATTACAATCATTAGAATCAGGACTACTTTGTGTCTCAGCCTCACTAACTTTTGGAGTGCATCCCTCAATGAATCAGGCCTTGATAAGCCCCTCAAACAAATGCAAGATGTCCTCATTACCATCACCACCAACACACTGGTGTGCTATAGAACGTGTTGTCTCGGGAATTCTGGGAGTTGAAGTCTACACAGCTTGAAGTTGCCAAGATTGAGAAACACTGCTTCAGTTTCTTTCTTTTTTCTTTTTTTAAATAAGAATAACTACTGCATCAAGAAGGAACAATAAACAGAAGACATTTACAAGATAAGATGTAGCTGTTTCATAAAACTAAATTCCAGCTGGTTTAAAACAAATCTAAAGAACAATGCAGGAGTCATAAGAATTCAGCAGCCTCAGATTTCTCTGTTCTTATTTCCCCATATTGCTTCCCTCCACTTAGCATTTCCCAAAACATTAGGGTTCCAGCTACAGTTCACCACCAGTGATAACTATGGGAAATAGATAGAAAAGGGTTTTCATTCATCAATGCTGTCGCTGAGGTATCTTTCAGGTGTATTGCAAAATCAAAAGCAGCAATTCGCTCTGCCAAAACTGCATTTAAACTCGCTTGAACTGAGATTTGGATTTTCTCCACATCTTTTCTCAGCAGCTCTGACTTATCATGTACCCTACTGAAAGGACCACAAATCTGTCATGCCTTCAAAAGAAATGGAACGTCCAGATTTGTTGACATAAACAGCCAACTCAAATTGTTTGAAGGTCCCAGATGTATCTGTTTGCTTTAGTTTGGTAGCAGCATGGCCAGTTATGAGCACCATCTGGATTAGTGATGATGTTTGCTGGGCTGCTATTTGAAGAAAAAAAAAAAAACAAGGGCAAGTGCATGACAATGCAAAAAAAATCATAACTGATTTAGTCTGAACCATTACTAATGTCAGATTGGAATGAGAAATTGTTTCCAGGTGTAAAATGGAATTATTTGTTCGATGTCATATGATCATAGAGCAGTACAAATTAGGTGTGCTTTAAAAAATGCTGAATCCAAAATTGGAGAGCCATGTGGAAAATTCAGTGAAGTATCAAAATCCAACAGTCACTGTAAACTTAGATTTTTTTTTAAATGAAAATATGGCTGGAAGAGGAGTTACATAAATACATCAAATGACATATTTTAATGTAGTGTGATACATTATATAAGGCAATATAAGGCAGAATGCTTATTAATACTGTATTTGTTGTAGAACAGCACAGCAAAAAAACTGCTTGACCTCAAAATTCTATTACTTAGTCAAATAAAAAAGAAACAAAAATTGAATGTATTAATTTAACCTCCTGCCTCTTGGTCACTAAAAACAAATAAACTCCAAGCAGTTAATTCATGTTACTGCAAAATGTGCAAATAAGATTATAAAACTAAGAACCCATAATCAGAGCCATGAAACATACGAGGGGTTGTTGGTGCTATCTGAGCTTGCTTGTTTTCTTGCAGATGTTTCATTACCCAGACTAGGTGACATCATCAGTGCTAGTAAGGAGTGCTGTTTGCTGTCAGTTTATATTCTAGTGGCTTGCCTGTCAGTGTTGGTGGGGGTGGTCTTATTTATTTATTTATTTAATAGATTTCTATGCCGCCCAACTCCCGAGGGACTCTGGGCGGCTTAGAGATTGTTTGATTGGGTTGTTTGCTGTTGGTTTCTTTGACAGTTTCTTGATTGGGGTATTGTTTACTTGATTTGTCTATGGAGATTCTCAGTCATTCAGGTCATGGTTGTCCCAAAGATGCTTTTTCAAGAGGCAACTGGACTTTCTGGTTTTTCTTTGAAGGTGTTTCGCTTCTCATCCAAGAAGTGTTTTCAGCTCTGAGTGGATGGTGGAGAATGGAAGGATTTGTGTTCCTTGCAGACAGCTGGTCATTTGCATTCTTTTAGAGAGCCATTAAGGCCACTTGGAGGTTTATCTGTGTCCTCAGGGTGACCTGAGTGGTGCAAATGGGTGTGGAGCCTTCTTGGAACTGCTGAAAGGACTGTGTTGTAGACTGGAGATAGATGATGTCATATCCCTCCCCCTCTGTTGAGAGAGGTCTGTTCAATTTTGACATAAATGGCCGCTTTGACCCCTCTTTCAAACCAGCGGTCCTTTCTGTCCAAAATGTGGACTTTGCTGTTTTCAAAAGAGTGGCCTTTGTCTTTTAAATGCAGATGGACTGCTCAATCTTGTCCTGATAGGTTTGTTCTTCTGTGTTGTGCCATGCATTTATGAAGTGGTTGTTTTGTTTCCCCAATATATAGATATGCACATGTCTTACTGCATTGTACTACATATACCACATTGCTCAGTTTGTGTCTGGGTGTTTTATCCTTGGGGTGTTTACTTAATTGTTGATCTGATATTAACTTTGGAGTTAATCTATGCTGATCTGGGTGCTGATTGTTGGTGGAGAGGTGCTTGGGTCTTTTTGTTCCTTTCTGGGCTGAGTGAGTCTCTTTTGCATAATCTATAGATGTTGTTGACGTCTACGTATCTATTGATGGCTGATTTGTCAGAGTGCCAGGCTTCTAGAAATTCCCTGGCATTTTTGGACTGGGCTTGGTTTAGGATGGTCACATTTTCCCAATTGAAACTATGGTTAAATCTATCTATATGTTGTGAAATTAAAGAATTTTCATCATGTTTTCTGACTGCTAGTTGATGTTCGTGGATGCGTTCTGCCAGTTTTCTGCCTGTTTGTCCTACATAGTGGTTGTTGCAGTGCTTACATCATATGTTGTAGATGACTCCTGATTTTTTCTTCTGGGGTTGTTAGGTTCTTTGGTCTGCTTAGTCTGTTCTGAAAGGCTTTAGTTGGCTTGTGTACTATGCTTATTCCATGTGGTTGTAGTAGTCTGTTGGTGGTTTCTGAGATATTCTTAATGTATAGCAGTGTATTCTTTTTAGGGTTTGTGTTGGTTGGGTTGAGTGGTCAGGGACATTTTGATAAAGTTGTGTGGATATCCATTTTGTTGAAATATGTTATATAGATGATCTATTTCCTTTTTCTGCTGTTCTGGGTTGCTGCAGTGTGTTTGGCCTCATCTAAATAAAGTCCTTATGCAGCTTCTCTTGTGAGAGGTTGGATTGTTGCTTTGGTAGTGGAGCACCTGGTTAGTATGGGTAGAATTGGGTTTCTAGTTTGCCATTGTGATCTCTGCTGATCAGGATATCCAGGAACAGTAGCAAGTTGTTTTCTTCTTCTCTAGTAAACTGGATTCCTTTAAAAATGTTACTGATGGTTCTGTGGGAGTTCTCTAATTGGTCATTTTTTATTATGGTGAAGGTGTAGTCTACATATAGGATCCATATTTTTGGTTGTATTTGTGGAAGTGCTATGATGATGAAGAAGAAAACAACAACTCGCTACCATTCTGGACATCCTGATCAGCAGAGACCACAAGCTCAGAGAGCACCAAAGACCCCTCATGTCAACCCTGAGCTACAAATATTCTCCTTTCTTAGAAACTTACTGTCAGCTAGCAAAGTGCTGCTGCCTGGTTAGAGCTGTGATGGCACAGTGGTTAGAATGCAGTATTGCAGGCTAATTCTGCCAACTGCCAGCAGTTTGATTCTCACCGGCTCAAGGTTGATTTAGCCATCCTTCCATCCTTCCAAGGTCAGTAAAAAGACCCAACTTGTCGGGGGCAATATGCGGTCTCTGTAAACTGCTTAGAGAGGGCTATAAAGCACCGTGAATATAAGTTTATATAAGTCTAATGTGCTATTGAAGAGCCGAGGTGGCGCAGTGGTTAGAGTGCAGTACTGCAGGCTACTTCAGCTGACTGTTTAGCAGTTCAGCGGTTCAAATCTCACCGGCTCAAGGTTGACTCAGCCTTCCATCCTTCTGAGGTGGGTAAAATGAGGACCCAGATTGTTGGGGGCAATATGCTGACTCTGTGAACCGCTTAGAGAGTGCTGTAAAGCACTGTAAAGCGGTATATAAGTCTAAGTGCTATTGCTATTGCTATTGCTATTGCTATTTCTATTGCTATATCTCCAAATGTTAGTGTTTTAATCTCCAGTCTTCATTCCAGCTGTTATCTTGTGCAATTCTTGTAATATATTCAGTGAATACATTAATAGAAATGGGGACAAAAAGGCATTTTAATGTCACTCTCTTTCCATTCTGAACTACTCAGTTTCTTTCAACTTTGTTTTTATCCAAGCATCTTGCATTGTTTACCATTATTTGATTTGATTTTGGAATACAGATATTCTCTCATTTTTGTTGTGAATTACTTTTCACTTTTTATCTCCAAGATAAACCCTACCCAGAATATCTGCTTCTATTGGCATTGCTGACTGGATCCTAAGAACTGTCAAGGGAATAGTCCCTTGGAACTCTTCTTCAGGAAACCACATTTTGAAAAAGGAAATGTATTAAGATGAATACCTAGATATTACTGTCATGCTATCAAAGACAATTCAAATACTCCCTAACTCTTGAAAGATGGGGAGAAGAAAAAGTTGAATAACTGCTGTGAAGATTGTATGCTGTTTAAAATCTTTTCTTTGTTGAGAGATTCCAGGAAAATTTCCAGTATTATGGAAAGTTGTTGAAATGCTGTGCCTTGTTAAGAGCAACATTTCTGGAAATGAACAAAAGGCAAACTTTGAAAAAAGAAATTATTGAGGGGAAAAGACAGGTATTTTCCTCATATGAAATCATCCAATTCAGTGTTGAATTTTCTGGCTCTGTAGGTTACCAGAAGACAAACATAGATCCAAGTAGCATTTCCACCCACAGTGTGCATATATATGTGCATTTGTATGTATACACACACACTATCTTGGTTACACCCACAATTCGCATAGAAAAATAAATAAATAATGCAATCTTCTGTTATAGCTATGTAACAGTTAAAAAGAAGCTAGCTATTGAAACACTGGCTTGATCTTCTTTGGAAGAATAAAAAACATCTTGTTATGGACACAACTGGCCTCCATACTGTGCACAGAGTACAGAAAGCAGAGACCCTCCATAACTTGGCTCAGATTCACTACTTATAATTAGATAAGGCTGACTGGCATGTGTGCTTTCTATGCTAAAACAATGCAAAGACAGCCTATGGCATGTTTCAGTATCAGTGTATCAAACAGAGGGGGGTGAGATTACTGTCATATAATTATCATTCATTACTGAAAGCAACCTGCTTTAAGTAATGCAATAAATAATTTGCAGAGAAGACAGGTAAAATTAGACAAATGCATTTGGCACCAGTTGGCTAATTTCATTCTCAAGTGTACAGTATTAGTTTAACACTTAAGAGACCTAAAGCTTAGTTTCATTAATATTTATTCTTTGTCTGAAGTGGGTTACTTATTCTGTTGACAGAACGGATGGATATGTAAAACCATGCCGAGCAAGCAGCCGAAATGTTCCCCTGTATTATTGTAAGAATGCCTTAATCCGCTTTCAACCGCTCTTTCTTTAAACATCTGTCACATAAAGTTGCCTCAAGCCAAAATTCCACATAATGTTGGAAATTCTTTGCCTGGAACACACAGAGAAATATGCCAGTTCCCACTGGGGGAAAAAAAATCATTCTGGACTTACTTAGCAGGGTACAAAAGAATTCAAGCTGTGATGTGAAGATTAACTGCCTTTCTTAGAAAACGTTTCTAAAGTTTTCTAATGGATCTTTTCTGTATTTACAATGTTATGATGTCCAAGGTCTTAACTGAATCAATGGTCTTAAAAGATCTATGATTTATTTACACAGGGATTCATAATGATGAATGTAATGGGAGTAATGGTATGCCTTTGCACTGTTTTCCTTAAAATGGCAGGGGAAACCCAGTGAGACAACTGATTAGAGCTATTATGGAATACTCTTTGCTTTCTTTTCCTCCATGGGAAGTTGAATGGATCACCCAAAACTTAAGGAAAGCTTTCTATATTAGATAAGACCGTTCAGGTCTTGGTGAGAAATTTTGAGAGGAATGGAAGAAAAAGTAGGAGTTTGGATTCTTTGCTGAATTTACTAGCTAGGCCAAATTGAATTGATTGTGTTTCCCATTAAAACAAAAGCAAAAACAGATAATTGATAATCAGATAGCTGCTGCCAATCAGATGAGATTAATCTTCCCCAATTTGACCCTTCCATCACACAACCAATTGACTGATTATCCAGAACTTGCAGCGTTTTGTATTTCCTTGTAGCCTGGCTTCTATATTTCAGCAGCAATCAATTCGGTGGAGTTCTGAGCATGCAAATGGTTACCAAGAAGTTGAAGAATTAAACATGCCAGCAATATCTGTGCCACTGAGAAAAGAAGTATTATTGAATATAGCTTGGGTTTTTCTTATTTTTAAAAAAGTTTTAACTAGAATTACTGTTTTGGTCTCATTAATATATAATGCTAAATGATTGTCTGTCCATTAATCCCAACCCCCAAAAAAGTTTAATTCCAGTTATGTATTATTTTTAAAATTCTTTGTATCAGTGTGAATATTAAATCCCAATATTTTCTGGGGGCCATGCAAGTCCAAGAGGCATGAAAAAACGATCCTTCAGGTTGCCCACATTTCCAACATACATTTAGAGTACCTTTGCACATTCTAGAGTTTTTCTGGAGGCATATACCAAGAGAGTTGTAAAAATTCTCTTTTATGTTATAATGTCAATTTTAGTTTTTCTAGCTACATATTTTCCCACTGTTCCATCAATATCTTATGTCCAAAGTTCTTAGCCCATTTTATTATACAGTCAACCAACCATTTGTTCAGTGCCTGTTCAAAATTACAAGGGCACTGAACAAATGGACTTAACAATCCGTGCTCAAAGTTAGGGCTATTCCAGAACCCCCGGGCTCATGGGATTGCACTTATGATAAGTTGCCAAGCACCCCACAATCATGAGATTGCCATCTGCAATCTTCCCTGCCAGCTATCCCATAAAGTCCACAGGGAAGCTGTCTGGGAAGGTTGCAAGCCATTGCTGCCTGCCTAATTTCTGTGTGCAGGCTGAAAAATGACCATCCCCAAATTGAAGCTTGGATTTCTGCTTGGATTTCAAGACAAACCTTTTTCAGCCAGCCACTTTGAAAGTCAAAGAGCTGCTTGGCAGAAGGACTCTGTCCAGCACAGGGCCAAATCAATCTGGCTAGCAGCTCTTTTGCTCTCAAAAACACTATCTTAAAAAAGCCCATCTTGATGCATGAAGTAGCAGAGAATACCTACACTGGGCTGGCTAAACTAGAACTGACACGACCACATTAATATTTTTATTATGCATGCAAAACTTAAAAAAAATGCTAAATTGCTTTTCATCCATATCAATACAATGTCAATGCCACACTGATACTATAATGGAATACAATAATCTCATTTATTTTTAATTTTTGATAGAGCATTGAATTTCATTACAGTATCAGTGTTGTACTAAAGGCAAACATACATTAATACAATTACAAAAATAATACATTAATTTTATCATTCTCTCCATGATTGAAAATAACAACGTAATATGGTTATTAAGTAGTTTGTAAATATTTGGTGCCTATAAAAATTCCCATGTGTGTGCATGCATGTGTCTCTATGGGCCTCTAATGCATACACATTATTGTGAAAATGTTAGTCCTTGGTTCTGCACACAGATTCTTGGTTGCCAGCCCACTGATCATAATGGCACTTGCTACTGAATAAATAAGCATACAGCTGTTTTAAACACTTAGATCAGGGGTGGGGAATGATGGCCCTTTTATGACTTATGGACTTCAACTCCCAGAATTCCAGTGCCAGACTTGTGGAGTTGAAGTCCACAAGTCATAAAGGGGCCATCATTCCCCACCTCTGAATTAGATGAATGGGTTTATTCTTGAGGATATTAATCATAGTAATATCAAAGCATACATTTTCAAAAACATCTTAAAAACACTCCACTGATCAGAAGGCCACCATTTTTATTCTTAGCTTCTGAAGAATTGGTATTAAAGACAGAATGCTGGGAAGATATACAGTCTTTCCCAACCACTATTGAAACCAATTTTGTTTTATTTTGTTTCTAACTAAATGTAAACCTGACTGCACTGTAAACAATTTGAGTAAAGAACTATTGTAGATATTTTGTGTGCAATATGACTTGCAGAACATGATTGTATTTTGGACTACCTTTCAGTTGTCTTTTTAGTATCGTATCAGATGATTTAAGTGGAAAATGTTTCCTACTGATTAAATACAATCTGTCTTCCTTTGTCCTGAGCTGGCAAGCAAGAACACTGATTGCATTACTGCTTTCAGACAACTGACGTCCATTTTCCTTAATGCCCTTCTGCTAGCATCCAGGAAGATAGAGCCATCAACAACCAGTCCAAAGAATGCTTAGAGTTTAGCTCTAGTGTCAGACCCATTTGCTGAAATGGTTTTTCAGGATTTTTCACTTAACACTGAACCAAACATCCACTACTCTTCCTTGGAGCAATGATAGGGTGCCAGAGCTTGGAGCCACATAGGAAACGAACACATAAGTTCTACACATTACAGAATGTGGATTTTGGGCAGAGATTTTTGCAATGTTGCTTGGTGAGAAACTGCTTCCTGAGCCCAGCTGTAATATAACATTAAAGTGTCCCTTTAGATTCAAATGTACATTCAAGAAAAGAGGTTTTAACAGGCTGATTTTCTGTACCTTCAGGCCACTTATCACTTGAATCCTACAGCCACATGGCAAGTTAAGTTCACATACCATTAAAAGGTAGGATATTTGATTATATTCTAACTTAGGTGTGTTAGCTTAATTTAGGACCTAGTGAAAAAGCAATGTGCACTTCTCTTTAAAAAAAAATATCAAGGCTAATACAGGAGTTTCTTCCATCTTTAACATCTCTGAGGAATTTTGAGTCGAACACAAAGGTTTTAAGAAAACTGCTTTTCAGATAGATTCTATCCGTCCCTTGGTCGTATCCTGATTCCACTTCAAATGAAAAACATGTGGCAAGTTTGAAAACTCCAGAAAAAGCAGAACAGTTGAAGAAAACTAGAGTGTAGTAGAGAGCTTTTGTATATCTGCACAACCTATTTGCAACTTCTAATTAAATAAAGCAAGCAGTGGTTAATGTCTTGCCCACTTGGCGCACCAAAGACAATTTGAGAAAGACACAAAAACACAAAAAACTCTTGCAAGACCTTGTACAAAGAGACATCTTCTTTTCCCCAGCCCCCCTCCCTTATCCAAAAGACAAGCAAATCTTGATAAGCACAACTGGGAAGTATCTATCCACCACCTAAAGTTGAAACATTTGCTTCTTTCTGGCTGAGCTGAGTAAAGAGATAATGGACATCAGTTTTCTTCCTGTCTTCACAGTTATTGTAACCTCATGAGTCTTCAAATTATCTTGCTTTGCAGTCATTTTTAGGCTGAGTTGGTGCCATATGGTCTGTAAAACTTTGTTACAATAAACGGGAAGGTCAACATATACAATAACTTGCATTTGTGGCACTTATTTTTTCTACCATCATTGCAGGCATCTACTTGCTATTATCATTCCTTTCTTGTTTTCTCACAACTTATAACAGTGTCATTTGAGACTGTAAAATTACCTTGTTTTGTTATTTAAGCTACTTGCATTACACATTTTCATTGCATTTCTGTACTGGGGAAGGTTAACATAACATTAATAGAGCAAAAAAGTTTATCTTTAAAAGCATGTTAACAACAACAAAAAGTCTTACTAATTACTAATTCAACTGGTTGCATTTTCATTAAATTGAGAGTTATTTATATCCAATGTTGTAACCATGATCTTAATCATGATCATTTTTTCTTTATGTCAGATGCAAGAACAATCCAAAGTGTTTAAACCCAAAACAGATCGTGTTTTATCTTGTCATTATAAGATTCACCAGTCTGAATCATCAGGGGTGGGAGATCTTGTGTTATGTTGCTTTACTGCTGTCTTGAAATGAATTGGGCTCTGTATGTAAAAAAAAAAAAAAAAGTGAATGTATTTCACAAGGCCTTTAAGGGCCAAACTAGATTTAAAGGAATAAAAGAGTGTGAACTGAGGAAAATTCATTCATGTTACTATTTGCTATCCTCACCTGATCTGTATTTTGTCCTGGCTTTACCCAAACATACACAAAAGCACAAATCATAATCCATATGAATCTACACAGAGCAACATTTCTTCAGCAATTATGTTTGAAGGCCTAAGGTAAATATGTGGGAAATAAAAAAGGCTTTCTCACCTATTTGGCTTTGTGACAACTGTTAATGAATCACTGTCTGGAAATTCATCAGTTCAGAAATAGGTTGCGTTGTCTGTTCTTCATCTGAAACTGTATACAAATTAATTCCAATCAGAATAACAGTGGCACACTCCATTAATGTTCCTGGGCAAAATACTCCAGGTGTTTGAAAGCCACCTTACTTTTCTCATCCTCTTGCCATTTTCCACATGCAAATACTCTAGAATTAGAGATTAAAAATTAGCATGCCCAGAAGAACAGCTCTGTAACGTCTATAATGAAGCAGTGAGCATTTGGGTTGAACCCCCCCCCACCTATTTCTACCTATTTTGTTTAGGTACAGCTTCAACTGATGAATCCCAATATTGTTTGAAAAGAGAGAGAACTTCTCAGAACATAAACGTTAATCCGTAATAGCTGCCCTTGATTGTGCTTCTGAAGGACTTCAACATCTTAGAGATGATGATGATATAGGGGGAAATATCACCATGAATTTTATTTTCTGTTAATCTTGCCAATATGTTCTAACTGGCCTGCAGTGTACTGTTTTATATCTCTCTGACAAAGTGATTCCCAAATTATGTATACAATAAAGCATTATTAATGAGGTGTTTCAGTAGTCAAGTAAATAGGGCCAATAAGACGTGCCTTCAAGGTGGCCTAGGCAGTGAGTTTCACTTGTTTGACATTAGACAGAGGAGGGTCTTTGTTTTCAAAGGCAACTATAGCAACCCAGGACATCCAGTCCTTTAAAATCTCACACAAATACCCCCATTTTTGAAAGAAGAGTAAGAGTAACTAGAACTCAAACAGCAAAGTTCATTACAGCTTCGAAACATAACTTTTGCTCACCAGTTCCAAACTCAGATTCTCTTTCCAAAGGGTTGGAGAGAATTTCAAGAGATATGTGGGTGATGACAGTCCTGTCATTTTGAGAGTCCATATTGATAGGAGAAAGGGGTCTTTTTATAAAAAAATATTGCAAACCTCAAGCTCTTCATTACCTTAGCTATTAGCCACCTCTCTATTACCCTCCAAATTATCTTTCAGGCATGCTGTTACCTTCTTGGACAACTCAGCCCTGATGTTGAGCGATTTTATGTTATTATTCATGTATTTATATTTGTTACAGCTGTCCACTCCTACAGACTCTGGGAAGTGTATAAAATCAGATAAAAATAATAAGAATTAAAAATCTAAAATAACATGGACAGCCTGGACTAAAACAGTCATAAGAGCAACAACAAATGACAACAGCCCCTCCCTATACATTAACCCCAGGCCTGGGACCAAAGCCAGGTTTTTCAGAACTCCAGGAAGAGGTGCTGTCTGTATTTCTGGAGGGATATATTCCAGAGGGTGGGGGTCATGACAGAAAAAGCATGGTTCCTTAATCCCATAAGATGACAATGTTTAACAGAGGAGTTCTGGAGCACACCCACTTTGCTTGAATATACCAGCAAGTAAAAACAATTGGAGATAGGTGGTCCCTCAGATATCCAGGCCCTATGCCATATAGGACTTTATAGATAAAAACCAGCACTTTGAATTGCACTTGGAAGCCAAATGGCAACCAGTACAACTTCCATAGCAACAGTAACACATGTATATGCTGAAAAGTATGCTTTATTGCTCCAGTTGCTGTATTTTGAACCAATTGTAGCTTCTGAATAGTCTTCAAAAGCAGCCCCATGTTGAGTGTATTGCAATAATCCAGTCAAAAGATTACCAAGGTGTGAGTAAATGTCTGAAGGACTTCCTGACTGAGAAAATGGCACAACTGGTGCACAAGATGGACCTGTTCAAAGTCTTCCTTGGCCACAGCTGCCACTTGCTCTTGTAGCAGGAGCTGTGAGTCCTGTAGGTTGCATCCCAATCTCAAATGGGGAGTGCTGCTCCATTTAAGGGTGATAGTACTGACCCTGGGGACCAAGCACTGTCACTCAGTCTTTTCAGGATTGAGCTGAGTTATGTTCCACCCATCCAGACCTGAATCATCTCCTGAAATTGGTCAATACATCAGCATAGCTTAGAGTTCTGATATAAAGCCGGGTATCAGCTTTATATTAGCATATTAATGATACCAAACCCTCAACCAATGGATAACTGCACCCAGTTTCATGTAGATGTTAAATAGGAAAGGGGTGAATGTCGAGCTCTGAGGCACCCCACAAGCGAGTGGCTGTGGACATAATTTCTTCTCCCTCAACACTAACTGAAATCACTGAGGAAAGAGGAAAAGCACTGCAGCACAATATCAATCACTCTCAACTCCTGCAGCTAGTCCAGAAGGATACCATGAAAGATCAAGCCATACTAGGAGGGGGGTCACCTCCCCATTTTTGCTCCACCAGTATACATTAAGAAGTATGATCTGGTCTATCTCTATACTGAATCCTAGTCTGAAACCCAACAGAAATGTTTCCAAATAATCTACTTACTCCAAAATCCTCTATAGCTGCTGTCTAGCCATCTTCTCCACAACCTTCCCCCGTAACAGAAGGTTGGAGACTGGATGATAATTGTTCAAAATGGAGGATTGTCCTCTTGAGTAGGGTGTCTATCACTGCCTCCTTCAAGGCTCGTAGGAACATACTCTCTCTGATGCCACCACATGGAACAAACTCTTGGTCATCTTCCGGAGCACTTTAAGAATCCAATGGCTGCAAGAATCTAATGAACAGGTGGCTAAGATAACAGACAAAAGGACCTTTTCCACTTTCTTGGACATCACAGAATCAAACTCAACCCAGATAACCTCATAAGATTGCCTGACCAACTCACTTGGACTTGCTCAATCAGAGTTCAACTCTGAGCAAATCTGCTTGATAGTGGGAATCTGCTTGATAGTGGCCCTGCCTGAAGCCCAGCCCTTTCACCACCTTTATTACCACAACGTAGAACCAGATGTAGGCTCTCGCTCATGTTCCGTTGGATTCACTATTTGTCTTTCTCCAATGGTACTTCAGGCATCACTTACAGTGCTTCATCTTCTGAAGCTCTTCAGAAAATCAAAGAACTTGCCAGGATGCAGGACACAGAAGCCACATAGAAGATCCAGGGCAGGGCCTCAGTCATGCACCTACTCCAGGTTGCAAACAAAGCCTTGATTGAATTACTCAATAAGTCCTAGAAGAAAACCTCAGTTCCATCTGGAATGTAAAAAGGTCCACTAATTTCCAGGGCTATGATCCATGGGGGTGGGTGGTTCCAGCTAGTTAGAGGGCCACCAAAAAGTGATGTTGCAGTCCTAAGGCCTCAAATGCAGATAACACTGCAAAGATGACACTGATGGAAAGGAAGGTGATAGCTTTGATTTTTTTTAAAAAAAATGTTATTTGTTAATACAAATAGTAGACTATGATATAATTAGATAATTATAACTATGAGGGAGAATTTGGTGTAGTGATTAAGACACCAGTCTAGAAACCAAGAGACTGTGAATTCTAGTCCTGCCTTAGGCACAAAGTGACCTTGGGCCACTCACTCTCAGCCCTAGGAAGACGGCAAAAAAACAAAACCCCCACTTCTGAAATCTTGCCAAGAAAACTGCAGGGACTTGTCCAGGCAGTCATCAGGAGATTGCAGACTCGAAGGCACCTAATGAATATTTTTTTAAAAAAATATAATTATAAATATAATTAGATAAATTCTATAGCTGTCATGTTCATTCCGTGACATCTCCAATGAGATGATTTTTTTTAAGTCAAATGACTTTGTGCTACTCACCTTGACTGATACATCTATACTTGGAAAAGGAGTTTCAGAAAGGAAGCCATCTATTCCTTAGATTCATAGCCAGAGTGAATGACAACCATCTTCTGTATTTATCCTTTATGCTTCAGTTTAGTAGTTTGAGTTTCTAGAGCTTTCTATATTCACTGAATATATTATCCAAAGTTTTTAATTCATCGGTTCTATTTTACAGTACCTTGGTTCTATGAGTTGGGTTCTTTACTCTCTCTCTCTCTCTCTCTCTCTCTCTCTCTCTCTCTC
>QLTV01000548.1:4273013-4330790 GCA_003457575.1 Thermophis baileyi
AGAGAGAGAGAGAGAGAGAGAGAGAGAGAGAGAGAGAGAGAGAGAGAGAGAGAGAGAGAGATGTGACCATGGGTCAGGTAAGATAAATAACAGCGTAAGAAATTTTGCTAGAAATAGGGAAAAGCATTGACAAACAAAATAATTCAGAATGGGGAGATGTAACTGTCACACATAATTAAAACTAAGCAAGTAAAGTAATTCCTTAACAACAGCAATTAAACATGCTGTAAAAATGTTTTTTTTTAAAAAAAGCTAATATTGACATCCAGATGCTGGAACATGCTACATCCTGATTAACAAAAATATTCTCTCTGCTCTCAGATCTTCCTTCCTTATTTTGATTGCAAGACACATTAGAAAAAAATTCTTTCCCACTACTGTCCTCTGATCACATTACTAAAATATTTTCAACACTAAACTCCTTTCCTATAAGGGAAGCAAAGGAAAGCACACCCACAAGTATTTATAGTGCTTTCATTGCTTGTTACTGGAAGCTTATGTCTGTCCATTTGTGGAATGAAAGAGGCATATTTATTTATTTATTATATTTTTAATCCACCCAATAACAAGAATTCTTTGGAAAGATTGCAAAACTATTAAAAGACTAAAAAATGCAGCACAGTGAAATACATCAATAAATCAATAGAATGCATGGGAAAGAAAAAGAAATGAATTAAAATATAGGTTGTAGAAGCCAAGATGCTATGCAGGCAATTACAATAAAAGCTAAAACCTCAACATCTAAAACAGAGTTATCATAATTGGTTTCTTCAGGTTATTTATCCCTTCAAGGTAGAGTCTATGCCAATAGCAAGTATTTTCAGAGATTTTGGACATTGGGTGTATCTTCTGTGTTGTTGTTTTTTTTACAAGGATCCTTCTCTTTAACTTCAAAGCTGTCCCAAATGTAGGCAAATGTCTCTTAATGATACTGTGGATACTAGCCTTAACATTACACATTCTTTCTTCTTTGTACTTCAAGATTGCAAGAAGAATTGTCCAAACGAGTTTAGGATACAAGAAGGAAGGAGGAGGAGGAGCAGGTGGAGGAGGAGGAGAAGGAGAAGGAGAAGGAAGAGGAAAAGGAGAAGCCTGTTGCTTGTTTTGTTCTGTTTTGCAGTCTCATCTCATTGTCCTCCATCACTTGTAAAAGCTGAAAAGAGGCTTCTGCATGTACACAGTCCTTACACAAACACCTCTTCCAGCTTGACTATTGGAACGGATTGAAAGGCAGCACAGAAGTTAGGCTTACGTTACCACTGGGAAAAATTGAGGAGAGATCCTCACACTCTGATACCATGAGAGCTGTTGAGAATGACCTGAACTGCTTCATTGAATCAAATTTAAGTCCCCTTGTTTAGGATATATACTTTGGGCAAGCTACCAGTCTCAGTTGGCTCCAGCCTTTTCCCCCACAGCTTCAGAAGAGGCCACTGAATTATAGAGACTAATCTCCTGTTACATTCCAATTGCAAACAGCTACAATAATTTACAGTAGTAAATTTTGGCTACAACGTATAGCCATAGATCAGGGGTGTCAAACTCAAGGCCCGCGGGCCGGATCTGGCCTATTAGATCTGGCCCGCGGGGCCACCCTGGAAACAGCAAAGGACCGGCCTGCAGTGAGCTCCATTTTCGCTGGCAGAGGCCTGCAGGAGGCCGTCCCGGCTGAAAACGGGGCCATGCCTACCCCAGCCTGTCCACACCCACTCTGGCCAGACCATGCCCACCCAGCACCCCAAGGTCAAACACAACCCTGATGCGGCCCTCAGTGAAATCAAGTTTAACACCCCTGCCATAGATTATGGACGAACCCTGATTGTCTATCCTTGCCATTGATAATATCAAATTAGTTGGACCAAAGGTCTGACTTGGGAACCTGCCCTTTCCTATGTTCCTATGACTTGTAGCATTCCTTCTTCCATGCCACCCAAATGTGCAAACTGCTAACAACTAGGCAATTGGAGCTGGAGTGGAGAAAATACAGTATAAACCCATATTAGAGGTAAAATATTCCTGCTGTTTACAAAAGATTGTTTTTCAGGAACAATTTAGAAGCCACTATAGAATGACCTTTAAGGCATTCATAAGCATCTGGGGAAAGTCCCATGTTTTGACTTGTGTGTCAAATGTCTCTTTTATTTTAATCTAGCTGGTGAGTCTTCATTATGCCAGCTGTGTGCTTTGGGGGCAATTTCATTTTGATATCTATTGCTATGTCCACCCCCATGTCCTGCCCAGTAGCTGCTGCTTCTTTTCTTCAATAAAAGAAATCCATGTCAATTAAATGCTCAATATATATGCAGAAACATATGGAGCCAACATGAAATTGAATCAAATCAGAATAGAGCTGGAAGGGATCTTGGAGGTCTTCTAATCCAACCCCTGCTCAAGCAGGAGATCTATACAAATTGAGACAAGTGGCTGTCCAGTCTCTTCTTAAAAACCTCCAGTAATGAAGCACCCACAACTTCTAAAGGCAGGTTGTTCCACTGGTTACTTGTTCTCATTATTAGGAAGTTTCTCCTTAATTCCAGGTTGCTTCTCTCCTTGATTAGTTTCCATCCATTGTTTCTTGGCTTCCCTTCTGGTGCTTTGAAAAATAATTTGATTCCCTCTTCTTTGTGGCAGCCCCTCAAATATTGGAACACTGCTATCATGTCACCCCTAGTTCTTCTTTTCTCTAGACTAGCCATACCCAGTTTCTGCAACCGTTCTTCATATGTTTAGTCTCCAGGCCTTTAACCATACTAGTTCATTTAATCATCCAAATTTGTTATAAATTGCACATGTTATATTGGTAAAGGAAGAAAACAATGAGTATTGGTGGGCAATAGGTGAGTTGGGAAATCTCAGTAAGGCTTTTGACTAACAGTGAGTGGATGCATTGACCACTGTGTTTTGAGTAGCTTGGGGAAAATCCACATTTTTAAAAGTTCAGAAAATTGTGAGATGTTCTTTTATATACATATGTTGTTTTAAGAATCCAAATTGATTAAACCAAACTTTAGGAAAAGAAATACAGGTCTCTTTCCTGAAAACTGTCTGACAATGCCTCTCTTTCTTCTATTGTATGACTATTTGGCAACTTCACATTTGCAAGTTTTTCTAATGCTCTAGCCTTTCCTACATATAATTATCCATGTGCGTGCCGATTCTTGCAGCTGCAATACATAATTATTTACTATTTGTGCTTGACTTTACTTCACTGCTATTTAAATGCTGAGTATTGGAAACTGTTATCGTTCTATTTTGAAAGAAAAAAAATGCTTAAAGGAACTAAATCTAGTCTTGGAACTCAAGGCCTGGATACATCCTCTTTAATCCTATACTGTTTTTTTTGGGCAGGTTCAATACTTGAAGCTGTGATTTATTCATTAATCCATTGTCTGGGTTTTTTCCCCTTATTTTGAATCTGTGCTGTCTCTTGATAACTGTCTGGACAAGTCCCTGCAGTTTTCATGGCAAGATTTTCGGAAGCGGTTTGCCCTTGCCTCCTTCTTGGGACTGAGAGAAAATGTGTGGCCCAAGTTCACCTGGCTGGTTTTGTGCTGAAGGTGGGACTAGAACTCTTGGTCTCCCAATTTCTAACTTTTGGTGCCTTAACCACCACACCAAACTGGCTCTCATTATATGAATTTCTTCAATTATTCCTCTATTCCCAGAATAAAAACCTTTGGTCCTTTCCCTTTTTGTAAGAATGGTATGACTGATAGAGTAGTGTGCATTTGAAACTAATTGTGTTGAAGATCTGTACCTGATAACTTTGACAAGTTAGTAGATAATATTCCACTAAGTAGGTAAACAGAACATATTATATAAGTCATCATTCCAAAAGACTTTGATTCACTTTCATCAGTGGTGGGTTTCAATTTTTTTTACTACCGGTTCTGTGGGCGTGGCTTGCTGGGCTTGGTGGGCGTGGCTTGGTGGGCTTGGTGGCGTGGCTTGGTGGGCGTGGCAGGGGAAGGATACTGTAAAATCTCCATTCCCTCCCCACTCCAGGGGAAGGTTACTGCAAAATCCCCATTTCCTCCCGATAAAGCTGGGACTCGGGAGGCAGAGAATAGATGGGGACAGGGCCAGTCAGAGGTGGTATTTAACGGTTCTCCGAACTACTCAAAATTTCCGCTACCGGTTCTCCAGAACTGGTCAGAACCTGCTGAAACCCACCTCTGACTTTCATGATATACCTGTTCTGCATACAGTTCAGTAGTGCTTATTTTGTTACCCCATCATGACTAATCAGAAATGGAGTATTTCATAGTATTCCTGAAGTAGGTTTCCCAATTTATTTAGGGGAAATTTGCCAGAAAATCTACTTTAGATGTAATGCTAACCTTTCAGTTTTTGCTAAGTGAAACTGTTTTTCTGCTCAGTACAGACAAGCAGGAAACACTGGGAAACATGTAAATAGAGTTCTCATTTCTTTGGAGGATAAGAATCTAACCAATTGCTTATTTTGTCCACAAAGAGAAGGATGTGGATAAAGAAGCACAATCCTCTGTGAATCCAGAAAAAAAAATATCCATCAAGGAAAAATCCAGAGAGGCCTAGGGAAACAGCTATATTTTAGTGGGACTTTGGAAAAGATTTTATTTGAGATCGAATGCTGAATCTTTATACTTACTGTTTCAATTTATGGAAAAGTTGTCTAGATTCCAAAGTGTCCTGGAAATGAATTATTTTTTCCAGGATTCAAAGAAATCTAAACAAGCTATACGATTTGGAGGTTTAAAAAAAAGCAAACAAATTATGTGACAATAAAATTGTGATTCCAAAAAAATAATTGGATTGGGCACAGTGTCTACTTGTTCAATGATGTTTTATTTTAAACTGTTTATGTTTTCCTAAGGGACAATTAATCATCCTAAAGTTTATGATATAGTTATAGTTGTTACAATTACATCAAATGACTCCTATTTTAAATGGATTTGTATGCATTAATAGTTTGGTTGCACGCATCTCCCTGTGAAAAAGCTGAACTATAATCTGGTTTATTCTCATGGGTAAAAAATAGCCCATGATGCAACATAGCATTGTATAATACAGAGCTATATTTATATATAATATAGGCTGGGAAAAAATGCTACTTTTTCATATAAAAATAACAAGACACACTTTATGTCCTGCAAAAGGTCAGTGAACCCTTCCTATCAAAAAACGATTGCCTGCTTCAGCTTTTAGGTCATTAAACTTGGCCAGTTTAATTGAGGTTAATCTAATTTCCCCCTTTCTTAATCATTTGAGCATTGCAGTGTTAGCCACAGAGAGACCTAAGATTGGCAAAGGTTAGTGTAGAAGTTACTTGTGGTCCTCCTTCCTGAAAACACTTCTTGGGTTATTGCTTTTGGCAGGGTGCTCTACAGCAATTTTGACATCACCCTGCTACTTCATTCAACTGGATGGAGAAGCTTCTTTGGGGCATCTGGAAATAGGCTTGGGATAAGACTAGGGGTTGAAGAGCTGAAAATAAAGCCCCTTCATTTATGGGTAGTGGATTTTTTTTTTTCACAGAATGCGTTTTTTTGGCAGGTTTCTGCCATCTGTAAGAAATAGCTACTGCTTATTTTTAGACAGTCTGGTTATATCATCAGTATAAAAAAAACCATCTAGGAGCCAAAAAGAAATTGAAAATGCTTTAAAAACTCCAAAGGTTCTGGGATTTCTCAGACTAAAGACAAAATGCCGTTTCTCAAGGCTCTGTTTCACCCACCCACTCACCCACTATCTTCTTTTGAAAAGTGTTTTGGGAAATTACAAAAAATGTGATTTGCTAAAATGGTGCATGTTGACCACATACACAGTTTCCTTGGCTGATATTATGTGATGGATTCAACTCAACAATGCTCTTTGGCATTGTATTCTGTCTTTCCAGGCCTACATTGTTCAATTGTCTTCTGCTTCTTGGATCCTGCTTCTCACCCACACAAACACAGTAAGGGTGCAGTTAAGAGACCACATTCTGCACATTTCCTGGCAGTTCAAGGTGTCCAGCCAAGAAACAAGATTGAAATTGATCCCTTAGTTTAAAGGGCAGTACTTTCTCTAGAACAAGAGCAAAAATCCACTGGCCTTCTAGATATTTCTGAATTACAGTTCCCCTAGTAAGGTTAACTAGCAAGGCCGATGGAGAGTGAACTGAAATTTAGAAGCGTATGCAAGGGTAGAAGTTGCCCATATGGAGATAGTTTAATGAAACTCTTAAAATTTTACATTGCAAGTAGCCCAGGGCTCACCTTAGCAAGATGAAGTAGGGTCATTTAGATCAGGGGTCCCCAACCTTTTGGACTTCAGGGACCATTAAATTCATAATTTTAAATCCCGCGGACCACTAATATGATCTGCCTAATGACTGGCTGGGTGGACTAGCTAGGTGGTCATGTGACTGGGTGGGCGTGGCCAACTTGATGTCACTCACGTCGAGGGGTGCCTCGCCAGCCTCTACTCTCCCCTCCCCTCCCAGCCACTCCTCGCCTGCCCGCCCAGGCTCCTTAGGGCCCCAATAGGAAGCAGTTGTTGGAGCTAAGCAGCCAACACGGGAAAGAGTTGGCAAAACAGCTGGCTCAGTTCAAATTGGATCTGACTGAGGAGGCTCAGCAGAAGCACCTCATTGAGGACTACGAGCATAGGCTTTCCAAGCAGAGGGAAGACCTGCAGGAGTGCAAGGCCAGGTACCGGCACCTGGAGGCTCAGCAGGCTGAGATGGTCAGCCGGTTCCAGGCCATGATACAGTCCCACTGGAACAAGGGCCTCCGGCTCTTTGCCACCAGTGGTGCTTCCTTCCAGCCTTCGCCCAAAGCCCCGCACCAGGAGGCTGGAGCAGACCCCAAGTCGGAATTTCTGCCCCCCTCCGATCCACACAAAAAGACCCCGAAGGGGGAGACTCTCTGCAGCAACACAAGCGTTCATTTCACGTATCCGGCCCAGGGGCCGTAGTTTGAGGAACCCTGATTTAATGCAATACAAAAAATGCAAATAATTTTTCTGTGGACCACCAAATTTTTCTCGCGGACCACCAGTGATCCATGGACCACCAGTTGGTGACCGCTGATTTAGATGGTGGATTTTGAGATGATTCAAAAAAATCCAATGCTGGATAGAGGAAGTGCCTTTTAGACCAAGTGTTAAGGAGGGATAATATTCAATAAAAAGTATTTGGTCTGCATGTCAAAAAAACAAAACGAAACTCAGGTTCTTTATCTCATGTTTCTGGTTAAAGGATCAAGTAGCAGATGATATGATGGATCCCTGAGGCTTGATATAGCTTTCATTAATCAAAATAGATGACATAGGACTAAAGGAACTTTATATAAGGCAGCATCACATCATGGGTGGGTTCTAACTTACCTCGCTGCCAGTTCGCTTTCTTCCGCGCTGCGTGGCTGTGCCTCACGGCTGCGTGCATGCGCAGTGCTGAAAAATCTGAAAAAAATTCCCCCCAAAAAAAGCCAAAAACAAGGTGGCGATGCATGCACAGTGCCGGTAACTCGGCTTCTGCGCATGCGCAGAAGAAAAAAAACCGGGAAAAAAATGCAAAAAAAAAAAATTCCAAAAAAAATTAAAAATTTTTTTTAAAAGATGGCGGCGGCCACGGACCGGCACCGACCGAACCGGATCCGTGACTTCACTGTGACGTCACCAGCGGGTCGCTACCAGTTCGGGCGAACCGGTCAGAACCGGGAGGAACCCATCTCTGCATCACATGATTCATTTTAGAGGTGTTCCAACTTTTGTATAGATCACTGCCTCAGCCTGAAGCTCTGTGTACTGCAGAGATCCCTACAAGGAGTAGCTGGATTCTTTTTAGGTTCACACAATTCTGTCCTACTATGAGCACTAAAAAACAGCTTCTTAGGACATCAAACTGCTTATATTCCCATCAAAACAGCCTGAGTTACAAAAAACAGTATGGGGTTGAAATATATCTGCTTTATCCTTAGCCATAACATTCTAGGCAAGGTTGTTGAGAAAGTAGGTGGGCCTTGGAGGAGACAGATTTGCTGAATTGCTTACAGTCTGTGTTGAGGCCTAGGCATGGGTTGATTGTTCTTCTGGATCTGGATGGTCCTGATAGATCTCAAAGTATCATTTAATATAATCAATCCTGGCATACTTTTGGGCTACTTGCAAGGAACAGAGATTGGAAGCACTGTTTTGGAGCAATTCCACTCTTCTTAAGTAGGCAGTTATAATTGGGGTTGCTATGGGGAAATAGTCAATGTGGTGTCCCATAGCTTGTCTATCTCTGTCGTATTATTTAACATCATATTATTATCTTAGTGTTGAGAACTGGTTAGTCTGTCTCAACTTTGTGAGAGCCAACCTAGAACAAAGGAGAAACTTCTGACATAATAATTGATCAGTGGAACGACTTGCCTCCAGAAGTTGTGGGTGCTCCAACATTGGAGGTTTTTAAGAAAAGATTGGACAACCATTTGTTTAAAATGTTATAGGGTTTCCTGTTTAAATAGGAGATTGGGCTGGAAGAACTCAAGGGTCTTTTCCAGTTCTGTTTGTCTGTTATCTCCTTAAAGCAGTGAACAAATTGGAAACAATTGTAATACAACTGAGTATCTTGTTATAATAAACTGTTTAAAAAGAAAGCATTTTGCAAGCACTCTGTGACAGCCACTGTACCAATGTAATAATTGTATCCAGATAATATGCATTTTTGCTTTGAATATCAGTGGTCCTAGGCAGGATAGTGATGCTAATTACATATTGTTCCATGGCAAAGACAGTCCAGCAAATGCACTTTTTGCACATAAGCAGAAATTGCACATACCTGTTGGAGGCACTTGCTCACATAATTGAATTTAAACCAACATAAGTTCAATAGCAGCCCAGCCCCCAGGAAGATGTCCATTGTAAAGAAGACTTATGCTGATGCTCAAAGATGCAAAATGCTAACACTGTGCCACAACATCTGACGCACACTGGCATGGCAAATTGTGCCATCACGTATTACAGCAGCATGCTTTTCAAATCAATGCTATTGTTTGTGCAAGAAATCAGATAATGAAAAATAATACAAGAAATTGGATCAGAGGTGGGTTCTTACTGGTTCTATCCGGTTCTTTAGAACCGTTAGTAACTCGGCGATGATGTCATGGAGCCGGTTCTGTCGGTGTTTCTGTGAGCGCCGCCATCTTGGATTTTGCTTCTGCGCATGCACAGAAACTATTTTTTGATTGCTGCGGGCGCGTGCATGCAAAACGCATGCACGCACACGGCACAACCCTGAGCGAACCGGCAGCAAAAGCTCTGTTTTCCCTGGCAGAGGGTGCAGGAGGCCGTCACAGCTGAAAACAGAGCTCACGAGGGCTGTGTGCATTCCTTCTGGGCTCTGTTTTCGCTTACAGGGTTGCAGGAGGCCGTCACAGCCAGAAACGGAGCTTGGCAGCCCGTTTTCGCTGGCAGAGCACTTGGGCCACCAAAGGCGCCCCCAACATGAGTGACGTCAAGCTGGCCATGCCCACCCTGGCCACGCCAACCCCGGCCCCCTGAGGTCAAACACAACCCTGATGAGGCCCTCAATGAAATCGAGTTTGACACCCCTGACGTAGAGTATCTAAAGTTCATCCTTGTTCAGATAGCTTAATTTACTCCTGTTCATTCTTCATAATGATGGATCCCTGAGCCAATCTCTTCCATTGTGCCCACTTCTAAATTTATAGTAACACTGTAGTCTCTAAGTCAGAATTATTGTCAACTCTTAGCAACCGCATACAGTAGATAGATTTTCTCCATGTCATTCTATCCTTAACCATTATTACCAGCAGTTGAGTCCTTCAGTATTGGTCAAGGCATGAGAGTGAAATCCAATAATTATTTTCTTTCAGGCTTTTTGAGGAAGGCAGCATCCAACATAAAGAATATGGAAAAGCATTTAGATATCATTTTGCTAAAAGAATTACAGGGAGCCTCTTGCCACACACACACATATACACAGGCTCTGTTGACATGAAAGAATAGCTGACCATTAGTCTGAGTAAACTATTACATAACAGCTAAGTTATAATAAAAACCCTGATTCCAAATCAAATAAGACTCCCAGACTGCTCTCAGTGAGTCACCAACAGCTTTATAAACATACAAAATACTTGACAAGGAAGTCTCTGATAATTTTTTAGCAATTATGTCTGTGAATTGTTTCTTGCTGACATCACTGTTTGAAATTTCCCATAAGCTTGTGTTCCTTCTTCATGCCTGTTCATTAATCACTAGAACCTGGGGTATTTATTTCCCTACCAAAATGTTTTTTAAAAATTAGAGAGTTTTCATATTTCAAAGTCAGTTGATGTGTGAAATTCATAATTATCTAAGGCCTAGGAAAATATTCTCCCAGCTTCATTAGAGGGAGTGGTATTTTGTTCTGGTAAATAAGTTTCAGATAGTTAGGGTAGCTCCATTGCTATGATGTGCAAACTTTCTTTTTTTGTTCATTTGGCTGCTCTGCACTGCAAAAGGTTCTAGGCAGACCTGATATAAAAGAGGACAACTATGGTTTACAGGTTGGCCTTTGTGAGACATGCTCAGAAGTATTTGTATTCTTCTCAATATTGATTTAAATCAGCCCTCCATCTGCAGCATCTGCAAGTCCACCATATTGATTTGTGCTCTTTCTTGAGACTCAGACTCATACTCTACTAGTATGTTATGGGAAGAGGAGAAAGTAGAAAAAGACCTCTAACATCTATCATAGCTACCAAGTGAGTAGCAGGCAAAGAGATGGCTGATACATTTGCAGGCCCATAAATTCTTGGTTGGGCCTCATTCTAATTATATATTCTAGGGTGCTAGCTGTACTTCCTCGGTTTCAGCAGCTCATTGTATTCATCTAAGAGTGCAAGCAAAAGTTTTCTGTAGAAAGAGGTAGGGGTAAAAGAACAAGTCTTTTCATTGCCAATAATAATTGTCCTTTAAATGCTGTGGCTTCCCTTACACTACATAAAGCAGGTTCAAAGAGAATTCTTTGTCTGGAAAATGAGGAAGAATTAAAATGCCCCTCTCTCCAGTCTGTGTAATTCTGAAGCTCTTCAGGTCCCTTCCCCTTCCTATTAAATTGCACTTGCATAATTAACATTGTACCTAGCCTGGCCTTAACTTGACTTTGTCCCTCCAGTTCCAGCCATCTCAGGCTATATAATGCATAGACTTAAATAGGGACAGTAATTCAGCTTATATCCAGAAGTATCCTCCTTGATTAATTGTCACTTGGCCAATTCTAGTACTGAGAACAGGTTCTTGGGCTAAGTCCTTATGCAGGCCTTGCTCCAATTAGTCTCTGGGAAAGCTAACTGGAGCAAACAACCCCCACCCAATTCCTGCATAATTTATCTCCCTTATCTTGGACAAGTGGCTCGACATTTTGCAGTAACATATGATTAGGAAGCCAAAGGAGAGCTAGTGTCAAATGGTAAGCTTCTTAATGTGCTCTGGCACAGCCAATGTGAGTGAAGGAGAGATAAACACAAATACAGAAATACACATACATTGATCCAAGAAAGAAGTGGAGCAGAGGCAGAGGAAATGGCTTCATCGTCAGGAATGCGGATTTGAAAGGCACGTGTGGTCCAGCCATTTCTTTAAAAACGTGCTGTGCCTGGAAATTAGAAAGTTGCTGAATTCAAATGGGGATTGAATCACCAATCAACACACAACCTTAGGCAAGTCATTCAATGTTTGCTGAGCCCTGGTTAACCCTGGCTTCAAGTGAAAACCAGATGTTCCCTGAGCATTGAACCATCCTAAGTAAATAAGTTGTAAGAACATATGTTCTTTCAAAACATGACATTACAGGGCCTGTTATGAATAGCAGGCCAAATTGTGTGCATTTCATATATAATTGCTGGCATCTAAATGCTCAGTGATGGATTAAGGTCAGCATAAGATGGCTGGCCAAGTGTGACTTGAACAACTACCCTAAACACACATTATAAACTCTGCAAAGTTTGGAGTGAATACACAGATGAGGAGACAGGTGGCCTTTCCCTTTAATGTGTAGAGAAAAGTGTCATGTAAATGAATGGATTACAGCCATTGGCAATGTACTGGGCAATTATGGAATTCTAAATAACTGATTTGGAAATAGGGTTCCACTGAAGGCAGTGGGATTTAATAGCCAAATAAATACTCTCAGTCCTGAATGTTGTGATGATGCAAGTATGAATGTGACTATCAGCTCGGGGTAGCATCCCTCCTAACATGAGAAAGGCCCACTTAATTCTCTGCAAAATAAAAAGCCAGAATGTAGAATGGGAGGGAGGGGGTTCTTCCAAGCAGGGCCCACCCTTATATTAGGCACAGTAATAAGATTGCCATTTGCAGTAGATTTGTTTGCTAAATTACGCTGCTTTTCCACTGAGGGATGCCACTCAAAATGGCTAACAGACACTCTCATACAATGTAATTAAAACAAAAATGGAAGTAATATAAGTAAACGTTCCATAAACACAACCAAAGTCCTAGAAACAAGTCACAGTGGGCTATCCAAGTATCCATATTTACAATCTAGTTCATCTTTATAATTGACTATACTGCATGATGTCACAGGGATTCAAATGGACCCCAGCCCAATATTCAGTATGATTTGCTCTTCTCCCCCAGAAGTTGTTCTGATCATTGTGTGGTTTACTTAGCTGCTGCCATCTCTTTGGAACCCCAGGAAACATATTTAATTCTGCTCTGCGGGAGAGGGAACTCAAGGTCTGCTGTGGCCTAGAGGTGGAGCTCTTGCCTCACAATCAGCAGGTTGTGAGTTTGATCCTAGGTAGAGGTAGATGTAGAGTCTCCTGCTTGGGCAGGGGGTTGGACTAGATGACCTGCAAGGTCCCTTCCAACTCTGTTAATCTGTTAAAGAGCAATCATGTTAGGGAATCATCTCCCTTTTTCAAAGGACAATGACAGTTTCACACAATTATCTGAAGGCTGTCATGAACATTTTGAAAAGGCATCAGAAACCCATTCAGACCAATCAGCTTCCTCAAAAAAGCCATGTTCATTATCCAAGTTCTGCAATGACAGGATGTTTATCAGATCTCAATCAATACATAAAAATGGTAAAGTAAAAGGATCTTCCTCATCACTCTCAATAATGATCTCACCATTATTTCACAAAATATAGAACCATGGGCTTCCTGTGTGGCCTATTGAATGAACGTTTCTTTCTGGGATTCTGAGAAATCACGGAGATGAACTTCCAGAAGATGGGCAGTTAAGAAATATGAAAAATTAAATAAGAAGGAAGAAAGGAAGAAAGGAAGAAAGGAAGAAAGGAAGAAAGAAAGAAAGAAGAAAGAAAGAAAGAAAGAAAGAAAGAAAGATTGATTGGAAAAGGGCATATATTGTTCCTATTTCCAAAGAGTAATTACAGATTAGTTAAGTTGACATTGATGCTGGGCAACATTCTAGAACAAATTATTAAGCTGTCAGTTTGTAAACATTTAGAAAAAATGTTGACAGAAATCTGTGTTGTGGTGAAGTGTCCGGTTCTACCATCAGATATACACTAAGCTAGTGGAAACCTCATATGCAATTACTGTGAGGCAATGGCTTAGCATCAGGGCTGTATTAAGTACAGTACAGCAGAACTCTATTTGGCAAATTTTTGTTGTTCAACATATTTTTGAATGACTTGGTTAAGGGGTTAGAAAATATAATTCTCAATTTGCAGAAAACAAAATGGTGGAAGGTCAGCAAACACAGGACAGGAATAAGAACCAGGAAGAGCTTGATAAGCTGAAACATTGGGCAAAACCCAGCAAGATGAATGTCTACAGAGACAAATGCAAAACTACATGAGTGGGAGCATAGGATGATGAGGGCAAGAATACTTGGCTGGCCATACATGTGAAAAGAATCTAGGCATCTTAGTGGATCAGAAGCAGAACATGTCAACAATGTAATGTAAAAGCAAATGCAGCCCTAGCCTGTTTCAATAGAAGTATACTCAAGAAAAACTATCATTTTCCTCTATACTGCATTGATTAGACTGCATCTAGATTATTGCATTAAATTCTACCTTTTAGAAAGAACATTGATAAACTGAAGCATGTTCAGAGGAAAGCAAAGACGATAAAGGGCCTGGTTTTAAGGAATGGTTAGAAGCAATGTGTATGTTCAACCTGGAGAAAATAAGATTGCAGAGAAACATGATAGCTGTTTTATTTATTTCTATGTATAGTAATATATGTATTTATGTAATTTATTGGTTGCCTGACTCACTATGACTCTGGGCAACTTACAATTAAAAACTAAAAAGAACGAGACAAAAAAAAATCAAACATACATACATACATACATATATATATATATATATGTAGGTCTATGCTTATTCGGGTTTTCTCCTGCGTGACGTTGGAGATGTCATTGCGACGTTTCGACGAAGTCTCGAGATTTCGTCGAAACGTTGCAACGACATCTCCAACGTCACGGGGGGGGGGGGGGAAACGCATCCAACTTCACGCGGGAGAAAACCCGAATAACCACAGACCTACATACAAATACCCGCGAAAACCTCAAAAAACAAATATATATATATATATGTATGTATGTATGTGTGTATGTATGTATGTATGTATGTATGTATGCATATGCATATGCATATGTATATACATATACTGTATCAGAGGTGGGTTCCTGCTGGTTCGGACCGGCTCTATAGATGGCCGGCCGGACATGCCCCCGAACCGGCTCTCTTGGCGGCGCCATCTTGTTTTTTGCTTCTGCGCATGTGCATGCACGCTCACACGGTGTGCCCGCCCACATGACGTGCCCACGCACATGGCGCGTGAGGAAGCGAACTGGCAGCGAGGTATGTCAGAACCCACCCCTGTACTGTATGTATATATATATGTATACTGTATACTGTATATATATACTGTATGTGTGTGTGTGTATGTATGTATGTATGTGTGTGTGTACACACACACACACAGAGAGAGAGAGAGAGAAAGAGAGAGAGAGAGAGAGAGAGACAGAGAGAATATCCACAATAGAGGAATCTTACAGAAGATGGGGCAGAATCGTTCAGAATTATTTCAGAAAATAGTATAAAAATAATGGATTTAAATATGAGTAAGTAAATTTTGGCTGTTTCAATGTTTCAGATTATAGGCTATATCTTGAAGAGCTATAGATGTGTTGCTGTCTGACAGAATAATGGAAGGGATCTTGGAGATCTCCTAATCCAACCTCCTGCTCAAGCAGGAAACCCTATACCATTTTAAACAAATGGTTGTCCAATCTCTTCTTAAAAGCCTCCAGTGATGGAGCACCTACAAGTTCTGGAGGCAAGTCGTTTCACTGATTAATTGTTCTAAATGTCAGGAAATTAGTTCTAAGTTGGTTCTCTCCTTGATTAGTTTTTATCCATTGCTTCTTGTTCTGCCTTCAGGTGCTCTGGAGAATAGGCTGACCCCCTCTTCTTGTGGCAGTCCCTTAGATCAGAGGTGGGTTCCTACCGGTTCTAACTGGTTCTTTAGAACCATTAGTAAACCGGTGATGATGTCACGGAACCGGTTCTTTCGGCGGTCTCCATGGGTGCCGCCATCTTGGATTTTGCTTCTGCGCATGCACAGAAGCTATTTTTTTTATTGCTGCAGGCGCAACCCTGAGCGAACCTGCAGCAACAGGATCCACAACCCACCCCTGCCTTAGATATTGGAACACTGCTATCATGTCACCTAGTGACATGATAGTCTTTCTTTTCACTAGTCTTTCTTTTCATCCGTTCATCTATAACTGCTATATTGCCAATGTATGCAATAAAGAATTACAAAGAAGTGGGAAACGCTTCATTCAGAATAAAACCATGACAAGGGCAGACTGTGTTTTTATGCCAAACATAGGAACATTTTATTGTTCTAAATAAGAAACACTCTTCTTCAGCCCCCATCTAGACATTCAGAACTTTGAATAAACTGAAATTTATTTCTAAAAGAAACCCCTAATTCTCAGTTCAGAACAACAACAAAAAAGATTCTGCATACATTTGCTGGATTCCATGTAATATAATCTGTTTTTAGTCCCAAGTCCTGAACACTAATCTCAGTTTAGAAGAGCTAAGTAAACATGCAGAAAGAGCTAAATAAAGGCACTTGGATCATCGAGTGAGCTTTAAGTAAAAAGGAATTCTGTAGCCTCCACTCTGCCTCTGTAGAAGCCCTTAGAAGTTTTCTAAATTAATCAGTAGCACAAACATAGACTTCACTAATGATCTCCTTAACTTTATTATTCTCTTAGATTATAGTGATCAAAGAAAGAAGTCTTCCAAATACCTTGATCTTGAAGGCAAACCATAAAAATGAACATAATTGTTTTGGGAACAATTAGATTGTTGTAGGGCTATATTTTCAAGTGCCTACTATGCAAAACATCACAACCAAAGCTTAGCTTGAGAGTGAAGCAATAGCTGTTCAGTTTTTCAGACAGAAAACTCACTAGACATGTTTCTGACTAAATAACTTAGCACACACGTGCATAGATACCTGGAATGGCAGTACTCAAAACAGCTGAAAGCTGTTTCATAGATGTCTGCTTGTTTTCAGAAAGTAGCTACATAATTTTCTTTAACAGAGGATGTAACCCCAAAAAAGTACACAGTTGATGGAGCAAATTTTAGGACAAAGGGCTAGCTTATTTAGACTCACATTGTAAGAGAGATATAGGGGAAAAAAGTTGAGAAACCAATGAAACAAACAAGACTTGAAGTAAAAAAGTTTTATTTTCCAGTTATGAAAATTGTTGCAATAGAAATAGATGTTGAACATTTTGCTTGCTACACATAGCTAAAAATGATTTATACAGCATTTTGTTTCTTAAACTGCTTCAAGACATCTGGATCCTAGTGTTATATATTAAAAATTATAATGTTCTATTATTCCTTCAATGGATTTTCTCCAGGAAAAGAATTTTAAAAAATCAATGGAAATAATATGGAAATTGCACATATATAATGGCATCGATACTATAAACAAAACAATTGTGTGGCCCATCCCTTATTTGGGAACCCCCGGATTCAATGGGGATAGGATTTAATGTTTAATTCACAATGCAATCATATGCATATTTACTCCGAAATAAGTATTTTCATTCTTTAATTTTGTCTGTGTTAATTTTTATTTTAAAAAATCAATCCATCTGCTTTTACTCATGAAGAGTTTCTCAAGTTAAAATGCATGGGGTCTTTCACAAAAATCTGATACCTAAGGCAGAGTCTCAAAGATGATTCAGTAGGCCTCATTGGCCTCAAATAGCTTTTCCTAAACTGAAATATACATTTTCAGCACCTGTAATCCCAACACATTTAAAAGGCAGCATGTTAAGGAAGAATGATCTAATTAGTCCTTAGTATGCCCTCAGATGAACTTTGCCATTGGTTCCAGGAGCACAGCAACAAGTTCCTAATAGATTACAACCATTCCTTGTAGAACTTGAAATTACAGTATAATGTTGGCTTTGATTATACTGGAATTTTTATGAGAATGATGAGTGAAGGGCCCATTTCCACAGCAGTGACGGTCAGCTCTAGCTGATGACTCACTTGTACCATCAATCTACACAAATAGCATGTGCTCAGATGATCATCTGGTATAACGATCTGCATCACAAGGTTCCACATTTCCTCTACCCAGCATATATCCGCTGCAAGCCAGAGGGAAAATCTTAGCAAGTTTCCAGAAGAAACTTTAGAGAAAGAACACTACAGGGAGAGAAAGAATTAGGAAAATTATAACTCCCCCCTCCTTTCCCTCTAAAGATAAGTTTGAAAGAAGTATAGAATGGTGTTGGCCTGCTGCTCCTGGTAAACATCCTTTGAAATGAAGAAAATTTGTGTCACGGAGAATCATAGAGAGCAATGCTCTAGCAAAATGGTAGTGTTCACCTTTCAATGACTTGCGGCAATAAAGCCACAATCTCCTGAAGTTCTAAACCAAAGCAATGCCACAGCAAATGCACAATTAGGCCATCATGCACATATTGTTTTTGGTCTTTCCACGTGGAAGGCTGGGTAGATCAGAATTATTGGTGAGAAATTCTGGCCTACATTAATAGAATTCTTAAAAATGGAGGAAGAAGAAGGCCTATAAGACCCCCAATTCCAGAATGCTCATTTGAGCTTCTGTCTTTGCTTTTTTCTTCTCTGATCCTGATATTTTATTTTCCCTTAGTGTAACCAGTGGACCAATAGGTGAGATTAGGTGAAAGACCCATAGCAGCAAAATAATATTGGTACTGGTATAAAAACAGTAAGTTTTACCATCCTGAATGATGAAACATTCCATTTAGGTTTTACCAATAATGAATCATACTTTGGATGGAACCCCCTTTATTCCCCTCCCCAGTCATGAAATAGAAAAAAATGTTTTTGTTTTGTTTTTAAAAAGTAGGCCAAAAAGTAGAGCCGAGGTGGCGCAGTGGTTAGAGTGCAGTACTGCAGGCTACTTCAGCTGACTGCTAGCTGCAGTTCAGCGGTTCAAATCTCAGCGGCTCAAGGTTGACTCAGCCTTCCATCCTTCCGAGGTGGGTAAAATGAGGACCCAGATTGTTGGGGGCAATATGCTGACTCTGTGAACCGCTTAGAGAGGGCTGTAAAGCACTATAAAGCGGTATATAAGTCTAAGTGCTATTGCTATTTGGTAATATCATGTTTGTGCCTACTAGACGCATTGGCCTTTAACGCCATTATTGGATCTGAAGTTTAAGAGATATAGAAGTCATTGGGTTGGAGAAATTTGTTACATAAACCAACACCATGGCTCAGAATCCAATATGTGATTCTTCAGCCAAAAACATCATTGAGCAGAAAAATAGCAGTACAGGTAGTCCTCGACTTACAGCAGTTCATTTAGTGACCATTTGAAGTTACAACAGCACTGAAAAAAGTGACTTATGACCAATTTTCACACTTATGACCATTGCAGCATCCCCGTGGTCACGTGATTTACATTTGGATGCTTGACAACTGGTTCATATTTATGACGGTTGCAGTGTCCCGGGGTCATGTGATTGCCTTTTGCATCCTTCTGACAAGCAAAGTCCATGGGGAAGCCAGATTCACTTAACAACCGTGTTACTAATTTAACAATTTCAGTGATTCACTGAACAAAGGTGGCAAGAAAAGTCGTAAAATGGGACAAAACTCACTTAACAAATTTCTCATTTAGCAACATAAATTCTGGGCTCAATTATGGTCGTAAGTCAAGGACTACGTGTATTATCTGTGAAGGAAGAGCAATCAGAACAAAGTAACTTAGCTTTAAGTCTTCTTTGAGATAATGATAGATTATCATTAATCTTTCATTAGCCCTTCAATTAAGCTTTGATCAGAAAAATGAACCTTTTGAAAGTGTCCAAAAATGTAGCATGTGATCCAGACAATATTTTAACATTAGAAAATTGGAGACTAATTTTGTTTAAAAGGACCATTCATAAATAATGATCCATTTTACTGAATATCATTGGACAGGATTCTGCTCCAAAAGGAACGCAATACAAGTCAGCCTGTACAGGACAAGGAAGGAGAAGAAGCAGCAATGTGGTGGAATGCCATATTTGCAATGTTTTTGGCTAATTTTGTCTGTGGTAGAGACTGCTCTAGGATAAGGCCAAGTAGGCATTGGCCTAGGGTGCCAAAACTTAGGGGGTGTCAACATTGCCCCTCCCTATGAATCATTCTAAAAATGAAAATATTTTCATCAGTGGGAAGTGGCACCATCAAACAATGTGGCCTCAGGGAGCCATATAAACTTCAGCTGATCTGTTTGATTGCAAGTTTGCAAGCAGGGACTATGTTACTTTAAAAAAAAAATAGGACACTTAAAAATGATTAATATTTAGAATTGACAAAGCTTTTAATAAAACAACCAAAAGCCCTTCCTAACAGCATAAGTCTGAAAGTATTTCTTGCATGGTAGGCTGTCCCCTAATACCACTAGACGACATCGCTAGGGCTCGCTGCCTTACAAGAGTGAGGAAAATCCTCAGGGACGACTCACACCCTGGTCAGCCCTTCTTTATTCTCCTACCATCCGGAAGGAGATATAGAAGCATAGGCAGCCGCACAAACAGGCTGAAGAACAGTTTTTATCCGTGGGCTGTCAGACTCCTGAATGAAAAATAACTCTATAACAACATAGTACGATTGACTTGCGGGGCAGCGCGACCTGCAATAAGTTCACATGGTGCAATAGGACTGAGTGTTTGTTAGTAGGATTCACTGGGCTAGGGATTTTTTTTTTTTGATCTTTCACTGTGAGTTGTATTGTGTGTGTGGGGGGGGTGCACGAAGGGAGGGTCAGCCAATCTCATTGTACACATGTTGTACTCTGACAATAAAGGGTTGAATTTGAATTTGAATTTGTAGTCTCTGAGCCTAGATCTTGTTCTCCAGACTTGGAAGGAGAAAATGGATCAATATTATGCACCCCTAGGGCACTGCACTCTAATCTTTATTCACAATTTCTGTAACCAATTGTATTATTTTTATTGTTTTATTGGCTATTTTCTTCTTCTTCTTTTTAAATTTACTATTGTATCGTTTTTGGACAGCCTACCCAGAACATTGGTTTAAAGATACCTTAAGCAAATGGATCTGTGGTAGCGAATTCTACAGCTGTGAAGGAGGTACAGAGCTGGGTGGATAGCAAACCTACGGTGAACTCTTTTACAGATCTTTGTCCCTAGTCACAATTTTATATACCATATAATACCACATATATACCACAACTATGCACATCAGAGGAAAGTTGCTCAAATGAAGGGTGTGAGGACTCCCTGTGGTTGTCCTCAGCCCTCATTTTCTACATGACATTTTACTACTATATCTGTAGGCTACTAGAGGCTATGTCAAATTGTTCAAAAATTACGGTTTTAACTAATGCAGATGAAAGGCAGAGAGAAACGAAATGTCTACATCTCCCCAGATTGTTTTGTGAAAAATTACCCAATAATATCCCTAACCCCAACCAAGAAATAAACAACAAACGAGCCATGATACTGCCCAAGAGTCAAACTCTTACAGCGCCCAAACCAATTTGTAATTCTATCCCTTTGCATCTGTCAAGTTTGGTACATAATGTAGCAGCCTCTCTATGAAATGGTCTATTCCCACGGAGAGTTTCATTACAGAATGATGCTCCATGCGAATAGTAATTTTGTTTTATTTGCCTTGCGCATATGGGAATATTTATCTTCAAAGTTTTTTCCTCTGGCTCAGAGGCTGCTTTGTAAAACAGATGGTCTTGTGTGGCCTAATTGTACGATGATTTGTTGTGTGATTCAGTAGCATTGTTTATTTATACAGTGGTTTGATGGAATTTGTACACTGCATAATATTGTTCCACAGTGCTTTCCTTCAGGAACACATCCCATTTCGCGGCTGCAGTTGTAATTAGAGGGGGTTTGGAAGACCCTTTGATCTCAGTTCACTTGCTGCACTGAACCAGCAACATTAAAGAAGATGAGTCCTTGCTGAAGCCAGCCTTGGCTGCTGGATTTGGAGATTTAGAGAGTATATTTATCACTGCTGTCATGTCAGTGAAATCACTGCTATCTGCTGTTAGATGTTGCTCCGATATTCATTTCTAAAGTACTCTACTAATAAAAGTGTTTTCATAATGGAAAGGCCACCACACATGATAAACATTTCAGGGACCATATCTAGAATAGAATTCTTTATTGGCGAAGTGTGATTGGACACACAAGGAATTTGTCTTTGGTGCATAAGCTCTCAGTGTACATAAAAGCTATCAGTGATAAATCATGATCACAGTCATCATAAAAATAAATTCATCATAAATTATAAGATACAACACTTAGTGAAACTCATAGGATACTAAATAAGCAATCAACACAAATCATTCTAGGAAATTAAATAAAACAATATAAATCGTAAAGATACAAGCAACAAAGTTATAGTCATAAGTAGAAAAGGAGATAGGTAATAGGAAGATGAGAAGAATAATAGTAATACAGCCTTACGAAATGGTAAGGAATCTCTTCAACTCTGTCAACTTGGGATTTAGTTTGATCAATGTTGAAGAGGGACTCCTATTTTAAAAAAATAACTTGTTCTCTGATTGGATGCCAGAATTCTAAACTTGGTGACTTATTCTGTCACCAAATATTCCTCCAACTAAAGACTAGTGGTTTCTGAAGACCTGGCTTCAAATTAGTAATATTGTACATATTTGCTTTTCTTTTCATAAGTATATTTTGGGGCATATATCTAAGCTCAATTAAGGCTCCACGTTTCCTAGCCATACTCAATATCTAAGTTAACAGCTGATTGAACAGAATAACCAAGTATCAGATTTCAGTCTTCAATTCATTGATTTTCTAAATGTAAAATGTAGCATTTTTGTAATTAATCACATTTAATTACATTACTGTTGTATTGGTGACAAATGGATGGCTGTAACATCCACACCAGTGGTGGGTTGCTCCCGGTTCGGCCCGGTTCTTAGAACCAGTAGCGGTGGCGGCGGGAGGCTCCGCCCACCCGCCCGGGATGCTTCTGCATGCGCAGAAGTGTCGCGCACACACGCTAGTGCGCGCGCAAACCGGTAGCAACGGGTTTTAGAACCCACTACTGATCCACACATTGGCATATGCCAAAAGCCAACATTACATTTTCAGTTAATATACTGGAAGAAGCATATAGAAGAATATCATGCTATCTCAGAAAAGGATTAAACCAAAATGAATGTTTTACCAAGGAAATATATTGCTAACACCCACTTAGAATAAGTAAATGATTGCTTTGATTTGGACACAGTAGCAATATTGGCTGGATAGTAAATAATACCGATAGTTAACCTTTTCTGTTATTTTCCTAAAATTTGCTGGCCTCCAAAAGTATATGAGCAGAAGGTAGTCCAGATATTTTTGTTTTACACTTATGAGAACTGAGAGTTACAGTACAACATAATTTAGGTTGGGGAAGGTTGCTTAGTATATAGTTTTTATCTATAACTGTAAAACTAGCCCATAAAGGCTCCCACCTTTAAGAGGAGCAATCTAATAGAACAGCTACACTCCTAAATGTGCGTAACATTTTTCTTATATGTTGCCACTTGAAACTAAATTGTTATTCAGATCTAGAAATGTGATTGCAAACTCATCAGGTGTTTTTTGGAAGGCTTCTGCTAGCTATTGCTATAGACCTGTCACTCATGAGTGCAAGGTAAATACCTTTCTATTTTCCAATTTTCTTGGCTGTCTGCACAGCAAGTTCATTTTCAACATTACCTTGTAATTAATGACTGTTGTAAGAAACATGTTCAAAATTATATTCGGCTAGAACTCCTTGAACTCTATTACTATGAACTAAGCATTGTCCAAAACAGACTTTCCAAGCATTTCTATTGAGTGGATTGGACATCCATAATTTTATGCATCTTTAAAAATAATACTGTTCCCTTTGTTCATGAATAGCAACTTTTCTCTCTCTTCTTAAAATGATTCTTTGCTTTGTGGAGAAACATTACAACCTACCTCAGATACTGCACCACCAATGTAGGTGTGTCTGTTGTGGCTTGCCCCCGTCCCGTGCAGCTGCTCATGGATCCGGATGAACAGGAACAGTCCATAGGGTGGCAAGAGCGGTCTGTAGCACCGGCACCGGAGTCCGAGACCGAAGAGGAAGCAGGGCCAGAGGACGATGCGCAATCAGGGCCTTCTGCACCTCCTTCAGCAGGAGTTCAGTGACTCCAGTGAAGAGGAGGGGCCTCTGATTGATGCCAGAGCACACAGGGCAGCTAGCCGGCAAGAGTGGCTGTGTAGAAGGAGGTCTCCTCGAAGGTAAACTTGCAGGCAGTGTAGAAGGAGCAGTTGGATTAACTCCAGTCCGGGCTCTTGGCCAACTCCAGCAAGTAATTGTAGTTGATGGACTTAATGACCTGCTTGTGTCTTTCATATTTGGAATCCCGGCCAAAGTGTTCTGTGCTTGAAAACAAACACTTTGGCAAAGAATTAGTATTCACTTTAATACTAAGCAATTATTAGTATTAAAGCCTTTTTGTTTAAATAACAGTGTGTGTGTGTCGCTTTCTGGGGGTTTGCCGCGCTGGGTCACAACAGTGTCAGCTAACAGCAGGACTACCTCTCTCCAATTGTCTTGGCTCATATTATAAGGTCTGACAAGGTCAGAAAAGTATGGATCTCCTCACTGAAGGATATCATCTCACAGAACTCCAGAACTTTGTCTTCTCTGTCACCACTCCTATAGTTTCCCCTAGGTCCATGTAGCCCAACCCTGGTGTTCTCTAGGAAAGCTAAAAAGATCTGGCTCTTTCAGCAGGTTTTTGGCTCTAGTGTTTTGTGAACCCTCTAGGACAGGGGTGTCAAACTCAAGGCCCGGGGGGCTGGATCCGGCCCGAGGGGTGCTTAGATCTGACACGTGGGGCTGACCTAGAAACAGCGAAGGACTGGCCTGCAGTTCCTCTGCCAGTGAAAATGGACTGGCCCGCGGCCCTCCTGAGCTCCATTTTCGCTGGCAGAGGGTTGCAGGAGGCTGTCGCAGCCGAAAATGGAGTTCAGGAGCCCATTTTCACTGGCAGAGCACTCGGGCCACCACAGGTGCCCCCCAACACAAGTGATGTCATGCTGGCCATGCCCACCCTGGCCACAGCCCACACGGCGCCCCGAGGTCAAACACAACCCTGATGTGGCCCTCAATGAAATCGAGTTTGACACCCCTGCTCTAGGAATAGGACTATTTTGTTTGTGGCATTCCTAGGATAACTGTTTGGTATTTATTTGTTCTTCTACTGTTATTTTTTAATATCCTGCATGCTTTTTGGAGTTGTTCAAACATATGGCAGTCTTACAAAACTAACTAACAAATAAATAAAACTATTCTTGAGTGAGTTTGATGTGCAATTTAGTGGCAAATATATAGTATGATCCTGCAATATACCAGTCTGCAGATATTGTATCTGCCAGATTTCCCAATCTAAGTGGTTTTTTTTTAAATATAAAATAAAATAGGAAGCTGGTTTAATGCCAAGCAAAGCCCCAGTTTTCTTTAGGTAATGATTATATTTTGTCTTGAAATTTATAGGTTTAATATTTTGGAAGGAGGATTTTTATATGTCCATGTCAGGGTAAATTCCTTTGCTGAAGCAGTTCAGGATTGATCTATGACTGAATATTGAGAACACTAGTATGAAAAAGAGCTCAAGGAAGCACTTGGGTTTGTTTCTGTGTCTGTATGAATGCCTGTAGTTTAACATTGTTATTAGTTCCTCCAAAACCTCAAAAATAAAAGAGGTTGGGGTTTGTGTATGTATGCATGTATATGAACACATACTGTATGGGCTTTTACTTTATGGCTTTAGGGTAGTGATCAAATGTTCAGTGTTACTCTTTTTGCTGCATAGTCCCATCTACATCTTCCCATCTACATAATTTGTCATTAAAATTCCATCAGAATAGGATGCTTCTCCATTGGACAACAAGTGGGACTGTGGATACATGGCTGGCCGGCGCTGTCCTGACGTGTCCTGTTGCCTCCGCCTCTTGGAGCAGGACTCTGTTTCTGCTTTTGGCTACACGCAAGGAAAGCAGCAGAAGCAATAGAAGTCTTTCTTTCTCTCCCCCAAACTCTGCCAGAAATGAGTCTTTGTGAGACTCGTCGCGCCACCGGCGCCGCCGCCTCTTGGAGCAAGCCTCTGCAAGGCTTGTTGTGCCGTTGCACGCACGAACGGCAGCACCGCCATGAGATTCATCATACCGGCACAGCTGGCATCCATTCATGTGTGCAATGGCACAACAAGCCTTGCAGAGTCCTGCTCCAAGAGGCGGCGGTGCCGGCGGCGCAATGAGTCTCACAAAGACTCATTTCTGGCGGAGTTTGGGGGAGAGAAAGAAAGACTTCTACTGCTTCTGCTGCTTTCCTTGCGTGCAGCCAAAAGCAGAAACAGAGTCCTGCTCCAAGAGGCGGTGGCAGGACACATCAGGACAGCGCCGTCAGGACAGCGCTGGCCAGCTGCTCGTCAGCACGCCGCTCTCCTGGCCGGGTCTGGCTGTGAGTGGCACTGGTAGGCAATGGCGACGGGACATTGGGTCGCAGCGGCATGGCCGGGCTGACGGCATGGTGCATAGTCCTGGGCAGCATGGCTGGAAACGCGTGCACAGCCGCAGGGGTGAACAGCTGATGAGCGGCTTTGTTGCGATACCACTGGAAGTCCAGTTGCTGCCATCACCTCCCTGTTCTTCACGCTGGCCGTGCACCTCGTTGCCTGCCGGTGCCCCTCACGGCCAGACCCGGCCAGAAGAGCAGCCTGCTGATGAGTGGCTGGCCAGCACTGTCCTGATGTGTCCCGCCGCCACCACCGCCGCCTCGCTCATCATTGGACTCGCCAGCTCCGATGGTTGCAGCTCTGTGCCCCACCCCCACCCCACCCCCAGGTATGGCGAGCCCTGGATCGGGACTCAACAAGAGGCCCTTGGCTGCGAGGTTGCCTGGTGCCGCAGCAGGGCTAGGGCTGACAAGAGTGTGCAAGAAACACCTCCAGGCGCCCAGAGAGATAGAACGAGAGGCAGCTCCCGATCAGATCAGCTGATCCACGGGCCGCTGTTAAGGGGCCCAGCAGCCATGAGATGACCACGCTCGCCGCCTCCTGCACCTCAAAAAAGATAAGACCTCCCCAAAAATAAAGCCAAGCGCTTATTTCGGGGGTCAAAAGAAAATAAGACCCGGTCTTATTTTCTGGGAAACACGGTAGATAACCTATTCTGGAGATTTGATTACTTCGTTATTTGAAGCAATGACCAAACTCTTAAAAGTTTAAACACTGAAATGGCCTGAAGCTGGAAGTGCTTTATAAAAGGTAAGTTATGCTGACATATGTGCATGCTGCACAAAAACCCAGGAAACAGTGGTCATTGGTACTCTCCTGCCAACATTTTGGTTTGGCATTGAATAGTTCATTCAAAAGCAAGATTAGATTGTTGGAGCACTACTGCATGGGTTAATTCATGCCCCTGGGAACTGCTCTTAGATTCCAGCAGGTTACTTCATGAAATGAGCATATCCAATTTGATTGAGAGTTCTCATCAGTTTTCTGTTCCGTTTAATTTTATTTTTATACAGATGGAGAAATTACTGTTACACCCATACCTTCTGACAAGCCAACTACATGACTTCATATCTACTTTATAACCACATATAATTACATAACCTCATCATTTATTTTCTCCCAAAACTCATGGCTCCTGATACTCATCTTTCTGATCTAAAATTCAGATTTTGGACATTTAAAAATAAATAAATAACCTAAAACACTTATACAATGTGTTTCCTCCCTGCCTCCTCCCCCACCCCACTCCACCCCACCAAAATATCTACTTTTTATTTAACCATGTTATTATTCAAATAATACAGAAAGAATGTTCTGTATAGGATAAACAAAAGACAACTAGTCTAGCTGAAAATTTGGCATAAGCAGCCTCGTTTAATAATGTATATTTAAGAGCCATGGTGGCACAGTGTTAGAATGCAGTACTGCAGGCCAACTCACTGGTCACTCCAGGAGTTCAATTCTGAGTGGCTCAAGGTTGACTCAGCCTTCCATCCTCCCAAAGTTGGTAAAATGAGGACCCAGATTGTTGGGGGCAATACACTGACTCTGTAAACTGCTTACAGAGGGCTGTAAAGAACTATGAAGTGGTATATAAATCTAAGTGCTATTGCTATTTAACTGTTTGTGCACACCAGTTAATAATGGAGCTATTTTCATATTTCTATTCCTACATAAGAAAAGGAACAAAACATGACCTGAAAAGCATTTGTCATGTATTCTATTCTTGCTAGTTGGTTTTTTTTAAAGCTGAACTAAATACAAGCTGATCTGGACTTGAATCTCTGCATATACAGTAAGATCTTTAGGCTGTTGATTAGCCTAACGCCGTAATGGTGAACCTATGGCACGCATGCCACAAGTGGCATGTGGAGCTATATCAGTGGCCACACGAGCTCAGGTCTGGTGCGCTGGTGTGCGCCGGCCAGCTGATTTTTGGGCCTTCTGGGCCCACTGGGAGTCGGGAAACAGGCTGTTTCCAGCCTCCGGAGGGGGTGGGGAATGCCCGTTTTTTGTTCTTCCCAAGCTCCAGAGCCTTTCTAGGAGCCTGGGGAGGGCGAAAATGGCCTTCCCCACCGCCCCGGAGGTCCTCCAGAGGCCGGAAATGTTCCGTTTGCCGACTTCCGGTTGGAACAGAAGTCCCGGGTTTTTTGCTCTCCCCAGGCTTTAGAGCCTTTCTAGGAGACTGGGGAGGGCAAAAACGGCCTTCCTCCCCCCCCCCCCGGAGGCCCTCCGGAGGCCAGAAATGGCCCGTTTCCCAACTTGAAATGGGCCATTTCTGGCCTCCGGGGGGGTGGGGTGGGGAAGGCTGTTTTCGCCCTCCCCTGGCTCCTAGAAAGGCTCTGAAGCCTGGGGAGAACAAAAAAACGGGACTCCCGGTCCAACCGGAAGTTGGCAAACCAGCCATTTTCTGCCTCCAGAGGGCTTCCGGGAGGGGGAGGCCATTTTCACCCTCCCCAGGCTCCTACAAAGGCTCTGAAGCCTGGTGAGAGCAAAAAACGGGCGTGCCATTGCATGCCAGGAGCGGGGGGGGGTCATGTGCATGCATGGGGGGCATGGAATTATGGGTGTGGGCACACGCGCACATGCCCCCCCCGCGTTCCCCCCCTTTGGCACACGAACCATAAAAGGTTCGCCATCACTGGCCTAACCTGTTTGTTGTGAAATATCTACATCTATCGCCATATAGATTACCTTCAGTTCTTGATCTTAACCATAGTGCCCACAAGGATCTCCCTTGGAAATCTCCAAATTTTAAACCTTATTTAATATGAAATTTTTATTTGTTTTTTTTTCCACTTAACAAAGCAAAGGGCCCATCGCAAAGCAAAGGATGCATTACAAGCAACATTTGTGTTTCTGATTATGCTTTGTGATCTTTCTTATATCTTGCCTTTCCAAAAGCAGATAAGCTAAGGCAGCCAAAAGCATTCCTGCAGGTTCAACAATAAATGTTGGAGAGCTGGCTGACAAACCACATTCAATGTATAGTCCTTAATGGCATTACATCCACATGGAGCGAAGTAAGCAGTTAGGTTTTTCCAAGGTTCCATTTTTGGAATAGCTTCATAAATGATTTAGATGAGGGAGTAGAAGGGGAATTCATAAAAATTGCTGATGACACTAAACTCGCAGGAATAGCCAACACTCCAGAAAATAGGCTCAAGATCTTATTTGACAGACTTGAACATTGGCCCCATCCAACAAAATGAAATTCAATGTAGAAAAAAGTAAGGTTTTACACTTAGGAAAGAAAGACCAAAAATACAGGTACAGATTAGGTGAAACCTGGCTCAATAGCATTAACTGTGAGAGGGATCTTGGCATCCTAGTGAACAATCCTAAGCTCCATTAACAGAGGGATCAAGATCATATGAAATACTAGGACCACTTTACAAAGTCTTAGTAAGACCATGCCTCGAATATTGCATCCAGTTTTGGTTACCACATTATAAAAAAGATGTTGAGACTTTGGAAAAAGAGAAAAGTAACAAAGATGATTTAGTGGTAGACTAAAACATATGATGAATGGTTGCAGGAATTGGGTATGGCTAGCATAGTAAAAAGAAGGACCAGGGGAGACATGATAGCAGTGTTCCAATATTTGAAAGGCAAAAAAGAGGAAGTCAACCTATTTTCCAAAGCACCTAAAGGCAAGACAAGAAACCACAGATGGAAACTAATCAAAGAGAGATCCAACCTACTACTAATGAGAAATATCCTGAAGTGAGAACAATGAACCAGAAGAACAGTTTGCCTTCAAAAGTTGTGGGTACTCCATCACTGGAGGTTTTTAAGAAGAGACTGGACAACCACCTGTCTGAAATGGTATAGGGTCTCCTGCTTGAGCAGGGGGTTGGACTAGAAGACCTCCAAGCAGGGGTGAAATGCTCCCAGTTCGCTCGTACCTGTCGGTCGCCGTAGAGCCGGTCGCCAAGGTAGCGCGAGGCACCGCCCACCCGCCCGGACTGCCGCCATTTGAACGCTTTGCGCATGCGCAGAGGGTAAAAGAACCCAAATGGTGGCGTCTGGGCGGGTGGGCGGTGCCTCGCGCTACCTTGGCGACTGGCTCTATGGTGACCGACAGGTACGGGCGAACCGGGAGCATTTCACCCCTGCCTCCAAGGTACCTTCAACTCTTCTATTAGCTAAAGAGATGTTTTTATGCTTGTACCTGGCCTGTGAGAGTCATTTTTGTGAAAGTGCCCATAATTTTATAAATGTCTCCATGTTTCCATGTATCTTGCAGTAAAGACAGAATTTAAGTTAGTATGCATTCTCCTTATGTAGATGACACTTTCACCAGAATAAAAAAGGACCAACCCTTGTTGCTGTTTATTTAATCATTCAAAAAGCTGTAATACTTATGTTTAAACTCATATGCCAGAGATATTTTAATCAGAAGCATCAGATGTTTACTTTAGAAAGTAATAACCACCACCCTCTATGGAACATTTCCATCTGAAATAACTAAAAAAAAGGCATTTTTGAGGTTGGACCTTGTAACTTCAAAAAGCTTTGCCATTTAATTGTATACATTTGAAGATTGTTTGCAACACTTTTCTGAGCTGCATGGCACAGTCACTGATTTTACTGATTAAATAACTGCTGCCTCACATTATGTAAACAGATTGTAACTAGTTTTTATGAGTGGGGGAGATTCCATCCCAAGGAAGAGCATTTTAGCTCTAATTTGGATTATTTAAAAAAGATTTTTAAAACGTATCTGTATTCTTTTTTATTGGTAAAGCTTTTATGGTATTTGCCATTGCTAAGTGTATGGAATTTTACTTTTTATACTATACATGCTGCCTTGGCAATATCACTGTTGAAAATTGAGTAAGACATATAGTAAATAACAATTACTGTAATCAATAAAAAACATCTAAGAAAACATCTAGGATATTACTGTTAGGAGTAGCTCTAACGGTGTTAAAAGAGCTCCCTGTGTATGGAGGTGGCAGCCTTTTAATAAGAAAGAGAACTATCATTTATTTCAGAGTAACAGAATTGGAAGAGACCTTGGAGGTCTTCTAGTCCAACCCCCTGGAAACCCTATAATATTTCAGACAAATGGTTGTCCAATCTCTTCTTAAAAACCTCCAGTGTTGGAGCATTCACAACTTCTGGAGGCAAGTTGTTCCACTGATTGTTTTATCAGGAAATTTCTCCTTCGTTCTAGGTTGGTTCTCTCCTTGATTAGTTTCCATCCATTGCTGCCTTCAGGTGCTTTGGAGAATAGGTTGACTCCCTCTTCTTTGTGGCAGCCCTTTAGATATTGGAACACTGCTATCATACCACCCTTAATTCTTCTTTTCATTAAACTAGACATACCCAATTTCTGTATCCACTCTTCATATGTTTTAGCCTCCAGTCCCCTAATCATCCTTGTTCCTCTACTCTGCACTCTATTTCTTTTATTCCTGGTCCTTGGCTATAATTAAGTATGATGGTGGTGGAATTTGTTTGCAGATGTTTTAGGGTACGCTTCTAAATATGTATCTAGAAGTATGTTACAGTGAACTCAATAGTCCTTGAAAACACATATGGTATACAGATCTGTATACCATATGTGTTTTCAAGGACTATTGAGTTCACTGTAACATAACATGTTCTTGGGACATCCTGTGGAATAAGGTTTTGCAGCTGAAACATATGCCCTAGTTTTTGACATTCTTGAGTCTATTATTTTCCCTGTTTTGTAACATCTTGCCTGATTAAAAGTTGAAGGGAATTAAAATGGTCCATATACACCTTTGAGTTTTATGGCTTGTTTCTAATGAAGGTGTTGCTCAGTTATAAATTTAAAGATAAATAATGTACAGAAAGAAAACTATCTGCCAATTAGAAGAGACAGTCATTAGACAATAAGTAGTTTAATGTAAGGGAGTTTCAATTTGTTTGGTGTGTTCTCCTTATCAGAATTATCTGTGCTATGAAAACTTATTTTTTACCAAAACATATATTATGTTATTTGTTGTTTTAAAATGTCTGGCCTCTATCACTATCACTAGATATTACCTAGTTGGGGTAATGAAAACAACCAAGCTCAGAGAGCTCCAAGGACCCCTCACTTCAACTGAGCTACAGATATTTTCCTTAATTGTTGTTTGGCCTCTGTCATTTGAATGGGAAAAAAAATGGAAATAAGGACCTAATATTAAATTGTTCCCAATCTGAATTGGGTCCATGTAATAATTTTCATCAAAATCCCTTTGCTAGACTATCTTGAAGGTTCTCTTTACTATTAATAGCAGTGTGAGACAGAAATAGCTAGATGGCAATTTTAGCCGCAAATCACTGTATTGCTGCGCCCCACTTCCAAATAAAATATACACCAAAATCGTGCTTCCTCCTATATTTTGTAATGTTTATTTTCATTTAATTAACATGCTTGATACATACTAAAGCAGAATAAATTAAAATATGACTAACCAACCTTTTTTATACAAGGAACATCTAAAAATGTATGACAGCTGATGTTCATGTGGATGCTTATGATTTCTTTTAATAAAAAAAAGCAAAAAAAAAAAAGTTATCAGAACAATACAGATATAATGCCTGATCTGATAGATCAATTGTGAAGCTGGTGGATTGAGAAAGACAATTTTGTAATTAATTAGTTTACTGATTCCAGGTAAGATAAGTAAAACTTATTAGCAATGATTTGAATTCATCAAATATCATTACACATACCTTTCTTTCTGAATGTGAATTCTAATTAAATCAATTCAATTTAGACTACATTTAATCAGGGGTAGGATTAATCCAATTTAGGCTACATTCTGGATATTTTGCTTAGGAGTCAGCTGAATAAAGCTTAAAGGACTGGCTAATGGTGAGTGAGATTTATGGGAGTTAAAGCCACCAGTTTGGGAAAAAACTAATTTAAATAAATTAAATATGATTTATGTAACAATTATTTTTATTCAATATAGATAGGATTTAATCCAATATTACTTTGGTAGCATTAAGTTACAATATTCAAGAAAAGTAACTGGGGACTGTTTACCTTAGTGTAAAAATCAATATACCTGATACCTTGTGTTTCTGTTCCAGTCTTAATAGTTCTGGGAAAAAATAAAACATTAATCATCAAAAGGTAATATTTCTTAACTGAATCAGTATAAAACATTATTTTCTTCACCATACTATGACTTCCAGAATGCTCAAATGTGGGGAGCGCATGTTGAGAAGCAAGTTTTTTCATTGTATATCTGTATATATAAATAAGCAGTGCACGTACAGCTTTAAAAGTTTGGTCCAGCTTAGAAAGATCACCCGTAAGCTTTAATAAATCCCTATATGCCCAAATCCTGGGTTTTGTTGAGAAGAAAGATAAGACTGCTTTCTGTCTGTCCCACTGCACCAAGAAGCTACTACCATTTTCTTAGTGTCTACTATGTTGGAATAGAGACAGTGCATTGGCCCTTCCTTTCTTTAATTTGGAATTTAACTGACCCTATTATAGTACCCTTTTAAGTAATTAATGAAGGAGCGTGGTGGTTCAAGAGGTTAGGACATTGGGCTGACAGTCGGTAGGCTCGTGTTCAAAACCCAGTTGCTACCGCGGGACAAGATGAGTTCCTGTCACATGCTCCAGCCAACCCAGCAGTTCAAAAATGGCCAACTGCAAGTAGATAAATAGGTATCACTTCAGTGGGCAACTTAATGGGGAAATGAAAGGAGCCCTCAACTGGGTGTCTCCCAGCAACAGTGATGTCACTGTTCAACCCAGAAGTGCTTTGGTGCTCCCAACACGACAGTAGTAGTAGTAGCAATTATTAATGGAATTTTTTAAACATAGGGGCAAGTGTCAAAAAAACTTCTGTACTCAATCTGCTGTGCCCCAGGAAAGGAGTGAAATGGCACATGCAACCAGCTTTTACAGATTTCTCTGGTGATGCACAGGCCCATCACAACTGCCAAGTTCACTTTTGCCTTTTGATCTGGAAGATCTTGTCTTTGGACTAACTGCCTGTGAGCAGAACAAGGCAATCAAGGGCACACTCCAGTCTCATCCCATCACCCATCTTCAGATGTGTGTGTGTGAAGTTTAAAATTTTAAGATGTTTGAAGATACATACATTTTATACAAAACAATATTTAAATCTATCCCTCTGTCTAAATACAGACGGAAAGGAAAAAAAAAAAAAGTAGCCTGCGTCATAGAGATGAAAAACAACATACAAAACGCATGTATAGCAAATATTATAAAACATGTATTTGTAGTGCAAGTTAAAAGTACAGGGGACTCTACTTATACTGGCCAGCTCGAGGGAAGCACATGATTCTGAGTAATCAACAAGAGCCCCCAAATTCAAATTCTTCAGAGTTGACAGTATTAACAGAATACAAAAATATGGTGAAAATTTACACATTACACATAAAGTACTTATTTTTTTTAATAGTTTACAATAGAGATCTACAGATATGTTTCCAATTTAGCTGGCTTCTTACTATCCACCCTATTTTAATATCATAGGTGTGGTTACATATATCAAAAACAATCTCAAAGCATAGCTATACAGCAACATATTAGGGTCTGAAGATGAGACCAGTACACGTTAAATATTTCACTGGCTTACTAAATTGACAGTTTATTCATTTACAATTGTTGTTTTAATCTTAACAGATTTGTCTTTGAGACGAAAACAAAATGTCCTTTATTAATAACCTCCTCAGTATTACAACAAAGGCATGAGGCTTTACATAGAAGCCCTCTTAGGCTTTCTGCAAGAAAACAAGGTGTGTGTGTGTGTGTGTGGCTTTTCTTTTATAGTAGGCTTTCTTAATGATGTAATAACAGAGTTCTGTTTTAATTGGGTTAAACTAATTATTGCTTTTCAGGATACTTCTGAGTTCATGTTCCCCAGGTATTAAACACGTTTAGTTGTTTGTTTGGTCTGAACATTTGTGTCTTTCTAGTCTGTCCCCACAACCCCTAGGGCAATACATTTTCTTGTTTGATCGCATTACACAAAAATAAATAATGCACTGTTAATTCTAAAAACTACAAGGAACAGATAGGGCATCTATGGCATAACAATATAAAAATCAAGTAAGCCACGGGATAGATACAGCAACTCCACTTAATGGGTTTTTCCTGTTTTTTTCCTTTCACATAAGAACTCTTTAACAAATTCTTCCAGTGTTTATTTTTTTAAAAAGGTTTTCTTTCTTTTCTTTCTTTCTTGTTAGTATTTCTGCTTTCCTAAAAATGCTTCATGTCTATCTCACTAACCAAGTAGATGAAATGTAGGATAAGGCTTCACGGTTTTGCATCAGGTGACTGTTTAAAAACAAAACATGAAACAATGAAACCAAGTTTCAATCCATTCAGGCTAGTACCGTTTCGTTTTCGTTTTCGTTTTTTTTTTCTTTTTAAAAACCATGGATGATGTATTTTTTTTTTGTTTCCTTCTTTTTGAATGTTTCTTTTTCTTCCTTTCTTTCCAGAGGGGAAAAAAAATATACATATTCCAAAATGCTCCAATACATCCCTTAGCTGCATTTGCAAGACTTTACAATCATGTTTGAAAGCTGTTCAATTTTGGGTGTTTTGCCAATGTAATACAAGATAGTGAGGGGTTCCAGATCCTGGGATACACAACACGGAGAAGCGGATGCTTCTGGGTTGATTGAGTTGTACAAGCTAAGCACCTAGGAGGAAAAAGAAAAAAAGAAGCTACTTCTTCACATTCTGCAGTTATTACAGTAGCAAAAAACTTTGGCTAACAAGGAGCCTAGGGCTCTGATGGCACCATTGACATGGTGAGAATTTATTCATTTAAAGTAATTATACTCAAATTCTTTTCCTCTGTATAAGCCTAGGCAGCTGGAATCAATAAAAACACAGATATGTAAAACATCCAAACAGTAGAGAATTTTCACAGCAGTGAATTACTTTTTTTTTATTTATGAAACAGCTGTTGATTAAAAAAAGAGACACCAGTGAAAATACTGAATACCTTCTAAAATGAAAAGTTCTCTCAAGATTCTAGGCTTCACATGAGGGGATAAAGTTGAAAATTGCATATTATTCTTTGGCTTATTTTGAGGGAGCAGTTGATAAAATTATGTAAAATAACTGTTAAAAACAGTAAGGGAGAGAAATAAAATGCCCCATTAACATTTTGCTTTTTGCCATCACACACACACCCCCTCCCCGAGAGTCAGGGCTGGCCTCACCTGACCTATTGCTGACAGTTTCTTAGTTCCACATATTTTAACTTGCTTCTAAGAACAAACAAAATCCTGTGGGATGGGACCTATTCAGTCCAAAATCGTCTTTCCAGAATGACCAATCAAATGCTTACAGGAAACCCATAAGCAGAACATAGTAACTCTAGCCCTTTCCCACTACAGGTAATCCTTGACTTACAACTGTTCATTTAGTGACTGTTCAAAGTTACAATGGCACTGAAAAAAGTAACTTATGACTGTTTTTCACAGTTATGATCTTTGCAGCATCCCCATACTCATGTGATCAAAATTCAGATGCTTGGCAACTGGTTTATACTCATACAGTTGAAGTGTCACCTTTTACAACCTTCTGACAAGCAAAGTCAATGGGGAAATCAGATTCACTTAACAACCAGGTTACTAACTTATCAACTGCAGTGCTTCACTTAACAACTGTGGCAGGAAATGTTGTAAAATGGGGAAAAACTCACATTTAACATTAGAAATTTTCGGCGCAATTGTGGCTGAGGGCTACCTGTATTGTTCTAGCACCACTGATCTCTAAAAGCATATCTTCTCAAGATAAATGGGTTGTTTCTATTTATTTATGGTCATGGATGAAATGTTTAAAATTGTTTAGAAAACAAATAAACTAAACTAAAAACAAATACACCACATAGCCCCCACTTTTATAAACATTGCAAGTTATAATCCTTTCAGTTATAATCTGAACACATATTTCTACTGTCAGGCATCAGCACCATTCCTGCTAATTGAAGGTGCTCTAGTTATTAACTTCTGTGCTTACCACTGATTCATATTTCTTGACACTGTTTTAACAGCAGGGTGTTGCATGGAATTGATTGCTTTTTTTTACCACCAGATAAGAAAGCTATGCTTTGTACCAACGGAGTGGAACATGTACCCAATTTTGAGTTTTTTGAGGCTAGGTTTTCTTTAAATTTGAGAGCCAGAGTCAGCTTTACCATTAGTGTATGCATCATGTGGTAGAATGGAAAGGACATGGTTTATGGTTTTAAACCATGGTTGTATGGCTGCCATATTTATACATCCTTCACCATTGCAGCCATAACTGTGATTTTTGTACTGACACATGGATGTTCTTTTTTATAAGCCACATTGAAATGAATCAGAACTGCTTAAAAACCCAGTATTCATTCAAACGATGCAATCACAAGAAACAGCACATTGCAATAGGCTGTGCAAACTCTTATCAACGCAAAAGGTAACCTACATGCCAGGGTCTTTTAAAAGCAGGACTTGATGAATTTTTAGTTTTTGCAGAATAAAAGAGAGGAAAGGGAGGGCGAGTGGGTGTGTTGGAAATGCCTTGGAAGAAGAGTGTAGGGCCAATAGTGACTGACATTACAGATATAGGAGATTCCATAGAAAAGGAATCAAAGAAAATGAAATCACAAGAAATCATAGAGTGGACAAAACTGGTCTAGATGACTTAACAGGCTCATTCAGTTGGTGGCAACTTCATATAGTACTTTTAAGTATGTTTTCCCACAGTGAAAGGATACGTGCTTATTCTACCAAGATAATACCGCTAAAAAGGTGGGGGGAAAAGAAGAAACATCTCAGCTTCAAACATACAATACAGTAACCAGAGGGCTAAGATCAAGAGTAAGTCTTTTGCATACTGAATAGGATAGTCTGAAGAAAGAAGAACTGAACATGAAGCTGAGCAGAGTGACAATATCCCATCTGTTCTGAAACACTGTTCACACTGAATTCTGCACAATCAGCAGGGAGATTTATCAGTATTTTCCAACAAAGGTGGTAGCTCACATGATCACTGAGGCAGAACTGGTAGGTATAGCATAGCTTTTCCTTCAATACATCCTGAGAAAATATAGTGGTAATGGCTGAACAAGACAGTGACCCCAACATCATTGAGCATGAAAAATCAAAGTGGAAATTAAAATAAAATGTTCCAGTGTTTCTGTCAATCTGGATATGAAGTACAGTTCTTCTGCTTTTAAAATGCTCTTTCCCTTTCTTTCAATTTCTGTCAATGGTGTATGCCATAATAATGAGATTTTTTTAAAAAAAGTTGGGGTAAATGAAGTGTTACCATGATATGATCTATCAATTAAATTAATTAAAAACACATTTTAAACTGACAAAATAGGTTTTGTTCTGCTTTATAGCCCTAATATTACTTAGTTTTCTAAAATACTTACTCTACTGTGCTGAGTATCTGAGCTCCATAAATAGGGACAAGCTCCTGCACAGAAATTTGCATGATATCCTTTAGGTTCATGTATCCATTTCCATCCAAGATCTCTCTTGAAATCAATATAAAATGGACGTAGACAGCAGTTATCTTGCACATTCCTGTAAATGGAGTTATAGACAAGATATTTAATAAGCTTCTGCCAGTCGGAATGCTCCTATGCAGTGCAGATTCCTTAATGCAATAAATTGTTCAGAAATGCAAAAAACAGCCTCTTCTGTGGGTGAATTTTATGAAATCCACAGTTTACTGATATTTTTAGAGCACGCTTTCAGAACTCTCTTATTAATAAGATCTAATTTCCTAGATCTAGTCAGAAATAAACCTGAGCCTAGGCATAGGACTGCCTCTTAAGAATTTTCCATCATAAAACTGGATGGACAGAAGAGTACAAATTTCAGCTTTAATGAATGGGGTGGGTGGGTGGTCAAGGCCATGGCACAGGAAAAAAACAATTCTTTAATCAGGCTCCCCCACCTCCAGAATGGCCATTTTTCAAAAAGGCACATTAAATTATGATGGAGTTAGAGACCAGTCATTGCAGGATGCCAAGATGTCTGACTGCCTTCGCAGTGTTTATTGCTTATATACAGTTTTACAAGCAGCAAAAGGTAACAAAGAGCAACAGCATTTTTATTGGTGAATTCTTCTTGCCAATCTTTAAGAACATCCTACATCCTGTTAATACAACCTATATGAGATCATGTACCAGCCAGAGATAGTGCCCTGCTTCATCCAGGCAATATGAACGGGGTGAAATCATGGGAACTGAGTGAGATCATGTAGGTACTTGAGGCCCTTCTGAGGTAGGCAGTTTGCTGCACACAACCTCCAAATGACCTCCTACTCTTTTGCTTTAGTTCTCAGTTTGTCAGAGATTGTAGAAGGGAGAAATCCTTGAGTTTACACATAGAAACACAAATACACACATTGTAAAGTTTAATACTATATTTTTATACTTTGTGCCACTCCGGGTTCACAATATACAAATATTCATGCATAAAAAGGAATTAATGAATGAAATGTTAAGCATCATATCGTAATTACATAATTAGGTAATTAAATTCAGGGTTTTTTAAAGGATGCATTAAAATAGCACATGATTGACCCTTCATGGGCAAATATATTCAGGAAAGATTATTTCTTCACTTCTCATGTGTGTCTGTTTATGTTTCACTTTGTTTTGTTTTATTGTTTGGGAATCAGATGGCCTAAAAATATAATATAATATGAAATAATGAAAAAGATAACATAAAATAAAATTTAAAAACTTTAATCTGCTTCTTTCTAGCTAGGACTTTGGAAGGAAAAGGAGCAGGATAGTTGTTTTTTCACTTGAACTAATAAAGGCTTTGCGTATGTCATGCATTGTTAGGATTTCTTGCAAACATTTCAAGTTTCTGTTTATATCTTATAATTTTGTATATGCAATCAGTCATAACTAGATATTATTCTCACATTCATCTCTTATACTAGCTACAGATTTTTATTTGTATCCTTAAGTAAATTATATTTTTAGGTTTCTCTGCGTCCATTTAGGAGAATGGATATCAAATATGTATTGTTCAAAGCTAGAGGAAAATAGAAAAAAACTGATCCTGGTGACTACTACGGTCTTTGAAGAGGTGGATCTTGTTCTCATTAGTGTAATTAGAAGAATACTTGCAACCTATCTTCACGTGCAAAATTGGGAAGCTGCCTTAGCCATTCATGGGAATAATATGAGTCCTCTGTTGTCAGGCAGTCAGGAGATACTTCTGTTTTTCAAGGAACAATTTCTTTGAACAATGGACTAAACCAGGTCTAGCTGAAAATGAAGGAATTATAGGAGCAGGGACTTTGAAACTGTTCCTTAGCAATCAGCACCAAATGGCAGATTCAGCAGATGTACAACTTGTACTAAGATGTATCATTTGTTTGATTTCTGTACTTACCCAGCTGAACAAGTTATTCTGGGAAGCATGTATCATTAAAATGATACTCTTTCTGTCTGTCTGTCTATCTCTATAGTCATTGAATAAAACTATTGTCATGGTTATTAATATAGCCAAGAAAAGGGGTCCTTAACACACTGGGTGGGGGGAAAGGTACATTATCAGGTCTTCATGGCCTTAACAAAAAGCCAACAGGTTTGGGGTCATCCTAATCTCTGAGGAGAAAATGTTCCAGAGGGCTACCATAGAGAAGCCACATCTCCTGGTCCTGGCAAGTCAACATTTCTTGACTGAAGGGATCCAAAACATGCCCAACTTGCTAGACCCAATATATATTTTCTTTTGAGATGAGTGTGATTTTTGCATGGACATATCCATGCAATTTTCTTGGGAACAGAAGGCGTTTATCATACCATACCATAGCCTCCCAATCTGACCTCCTATTGTCCTGGTATTCTCTGGTAAGGCTCTATTCAGAAAGGAGCCTATTTACTGTATCTTCCAAACCCAGACAAAATCAGCCTAATGCTGTCACCTGTTAAAATCTATTTTTACAATTCCATCCATACAAATAAATTAGCAAATGCAAAATTTATCCCTAGATGGATGCTCTTAATTATGCTATGTGCGTAGGTGAGGAGGGGCAGGGGAATCTTTCTTTAACTAGGCTTCTAGGCTGTTCCAGTAAAAGATTTTTGAGCAGTTTACATTCATCTTGTTTGATTGTTGTTGCCATGGGGGTGGGGCTTTATTGGTTTTTGTATTTGGGCTTTTAATTTTCCAAGCTGCCTAGAGTTATCATGAGTGAGTTGGACGGTCATATATATTTTCTTAATATTTAAGAAATTATTACTTAAATTTATAATTTAAGTAATAGGATCAAAACAAAATACAGCCATAAAATATAATCGCTTACTTCCTGCCTAAGAAATAAGCGATGACCCAACAACAACAAGAGCATCCCCATAACAAGAGTGAAATAATGCAACCCCAACAAACCTGAAGGGCTTGCCAAAAAGCCCATTTTTCTTGATTTTAAAAGAACCCAAGGAATTGGGGCCAACTTCATCTCAGGAGGAATGGTGTTCCATAGAAAGGGGGCAATGATCCAGAAAGGGCAACTCGGTGGTTCCTGCAAGTGATACTTCCTATGGATAGGGATCTAGAGCAGAGTTCCCAAACCTTTCTGGCTTTGTGGACCAGCGGGGGGGATAGTTCCACACACGTGCCTGCCACTTGCGCAAATGAAGTGTGCATGCATGCACTTGCCCGCTGCTTGTGCAAGTGGGGATGCACATGTGTGCATGCTTGCTCACCATGTCCCAGTTTGGAACAGCTCAAGGTCTGGGGGTTGGGGACCCCTGATCTAGAGGAAGTCTTCCCTTCTAGATCTTATTATACAGGCAGCAGCTACCAAAATTGTTTTGGTCCTCCAGATATCTAGGACTGGGTCACATATGCCTTTAAAGGAGAAGAATCGTTCCATAAATTGTAGCTGGAAGCCAATTGGTAGCCTTGAAGTACTTGTGATATGGGGGCAAATTAACTGGTTTCCATGAGCCTCTGTTTTCTGGACCAGTTTCTAGGTCTTCAAATATTCCAATGCAATAATCAGAATAAGAGGTGACCAAAGCATGAGTGGTAGTCAGTAGCACTTCCTGAACCAGGAAAGGTCACAATTAATGCCCAAGATGGGGTGATAGAAAGCCTTCCTAGCCACTGTTGCCACCTATTCTTCTCCTGGAGTTGTGAGTCCAGGAGAATCTCCCTATTACAAGCCAGTTTTGCACAGGAAATGCAATCCTTTCCAGTATCCAAAATGGAAGATCCTGCTATCAGGCGGCTTTGAAAAGCCACTGTCTCTTGCTGCAACTGAGCCTCAGTTCCTCCCTATTCAGACCCTAACTGGTTCCAAGCCACATTTTATGATTTCTGGCACTACATTAGCAGCTGCTCAATTACTACATGATTCTGAGCATATGCTCTTGTTTTATACATTTGAGAGATATTACTAGAGCATAATGATTCTATTTGTTTAATTTTTCAGATTGGAGATAGCCTACCTTTTGAACAGCCAAAATGTCACAGGGATTTTAACAAAGGTGCAAATGAAGCAAATGTTATACTTCAGTAAAAATGCAGTTAGTATAGATTGCCAGAAAATGAACAAATGAGATTTAGGTTTGAATATATAATCTGATGTGTATGAAGTTCCTCCTCACCCCCACCCCCCACCCAATTCTTGATCTGCTTGTTGAAGTTATGAAGCAGCTGCTCAATGGTTCCTTTGCCAACTATCCTGAAGAAAGTGTCTTCTTCAAAGCAGCCACCCAAGTCCTTCAGCAGCTGTAGCCCTTCAAGACTTTGAGGAACAAATCCAGAGAAATACAAACTTTTCTCCAAAGTTATGTGGGCGGGAAGTGACATATATCCCTTTCAATAGAATGCTGTTAAACTTATAAATAAAAAGCAGATTATTATTTTTTTTTAAAAAAATGGGCTACATCAATATTTTTACACATGCATAAAAGCCTTTAACATCTTATAATGTAATTACCTAAAACAATAGGCTGCATCTAAAGCACGCTTCTTCCGCCGACTGGATTGTTGCGACTCAAGTCTGTAGGAGGGTAATAACATTAGCAGAAGATGTGGGCTCTTCCCACTGTATTTTTTCCTACTGGACTTTAAAGCTTTCTCACCACTGGAATAAGGGTGGTCATCAATACCTTTAAAAAATACATTTTGGTAATAAATATTGTGTTGCTTTTGTTTTTTGGAACAAATTATATAAAGTATCTCTTCACAAGAAATTTAAATCACAGAATAATAATCAGGTGTGCTGGCATCAGCTGGACTGATTTACAACATGCCGATACATGAATGTGGGAAGCGGGGATCTGCATTAAATTAAATATCCTATCTTCTTATTATCTCTGCATCATTTCAGTTGCTTCGTTCATATCAATTATTGATATGATCAGTTATATCGGTTTTCTTTATCCCACAATTATTCTAAATATCAACATAGTATTTATTTAATCCCAAGCCAAAAATAAATTTTTTTCAAAGAAGGGCCATAGACGATAGTGTGTCACTTTAGATCCATGGAGATGGGAGATCTGAAAGAAGCAGCTAGAGCACGGGTGTCAAACTTGATCGCGCCACGTGATGTATCGTGACGTATCGCAATGTTTCCCCGGAACAGAGGTGGGCGTGGCCTGCATGTGACGCATCCGGCCCACGGGCCGCCAGTTTGACACCCCTGAGCTAGAGAATCAGCCTCAGTGACCATAACACAAATAGTTAACACAGATAACATGTGAATCTAGTTACATGCATTACTATATAGACTCTATTAATATGCTTGGATGTACCTTTTGGATACATCTAAGGTCACCAGTTAGATAATGGCCAGGGTTGAAATTAATCATTTACGTTCTGAATGTATGTTTCTCTGAGCATCAGGGCTTAGCACATAAAGAGCTTATGGATGGATGCTCAAAATCATGAATCCCTAAGCAAGTTGCAAGAGGAATACACAAAGATCACACAGGCAGAAAGATTTGCATGAGTACTAATGAAGCTAGCAAGAAAATTATGCTAGGAAGTAACTTATTAAATGTTCTAATCCATTATCATGCTAACTACTTTAAACAAAGATACGTTCAGCAGTTTTTACAGAATGCTACACCAGATTTTGAAAGCAATCGTTTAAGGATCTCTTCTCCCATACCGTCTGACACTCCATATATTCCTTCACTAGTTGAGTTTAGCAATACTGGACATATAAGATCTGCTGAAACATTTCACATTCATTACACAATTATTTTATTTTTAAATTTTTAGTTATTACCTGCAAATCTTGCCTCTAATTCTTCACTTTTATTTGGGATAATATAATTATTTGAAGGCACAAATGTACAGCATGGGCAATGTAAACTGATCTTAAGTCCCAAATTTCTGTCTGCAAAATATAAGAGAAAGAAAATTTGCTTTATATCAGGTCAGGCAAGACTTCAAACTGTTCAGATTTAATACAGGTTAACTCTAAAATAATTAATTACTATCACCTTTGTGATGGAGCCATTCATGTACAGCCTCAGTTACATCAAAAGATAACCATTCTCCCTCAGCTCTTGTTTTCACGACCTTGCTATCAATATAGCGTTGTGTAGGTGATGTGGGATCTTTATTTTTGATCATCTGAAAAACAAGAACATTTATATTCAATGATATGGAGTTCTCACAATTTAATTTGAAAAAATAGCTAAGGGGGCTCAAAACAGAATATAGAAAATAACTACAAACCTCAAGAGGTTGTGCCATCAATCTACCTATCAATGTCATGAAAATAGATTCTGACATAGTGCTTTGACCAACTCTTACACAACACAATTACAAGAAAAAAATATGGAAATAATTTGTAGATACCCAGCTCAACTGCACAAGTGAGATTCTTTTCTTCAAATGGGGATTGTGTACACAAACTTCTATTGCTTTACCATAACTTGAAATACATTTAAGCAAATTTCCTGATGTCATTCTTTTTTCATCTAATTGTTTATGATTCAGCTCTTTTTCTTTATGTTAAAGTAACCCTAACAATGTTTTAAACCAATGCAAGATAGATAGAAATCAATTTCAAGACTTTTATTCCTGAATGTACCTTTTGTGAACAAATTCAATGTTTTTGTAGTGTTTCTTTACTAGAGAAAAATGGATAAATCTGTTCCTCAGATTTTTTTTTTACATTCCTATGCATATTTGAAACATGGATCATTGCAATACAAGACAATTTCTAGTATTCATGACTGCACTAAGAAGACAGCACTTCTTAAAGTCTGAAATATGGAGATCACAACCAAAAATGGCTTTCAATATGATAATGTGATATTTGGATTGCAACTTACAAATGAACGTGATAGTTCAGGTGAAGATTTTAATATATTACTACTTAATCTACTGACAATGAAAATATAATAAACAAAATGTGAAAGATGCATCTAAGAAAATCTTGCAAGAGATCTTAACTGCATGAGTGTGTGAAACCCAGTACTATGGATACTTAAAGAGTTTGGTCCAGACTTCAGTAGGCATTGTTTCATATTCATAGCATTATGGGAGACCAAACTGTGTCCAAATGAACATGTAAAGACTGAGTTTAATATAGATTTAACACATCCTATACCTACTTTAAAATGCTCTGGGACCAAGATCTTTCCTCCCTTAGAAAATACAATTAGTTGCTAGGAGTCATAAATGACTTGATGGCACATAATCAATTGGAAATCCAACACTGATGGGACAGGACAAATATCCTATTCCAAATATTGCCAGAATGGATTAAAGAAAACATATTCCTAAAGGAATTAAGCTAGTTTTCCCTGCACCAAGCATAATCCAGACAACACACATAAATTGCAACTGAGATACTAACAATACCAATAACTCAATTCACCTATCAAGCATAAGTCTTCAACTTCTCATGAAACTTCTTTCACAATAAACATCCAAGTATTTTGTTTTCATCAAAGTATAATTATGGCTTCCTACATTTAGGCTATTTCTAAGCATATACTTTGCCCAAATCCTTTTTGTGTATCTTGGCTGGATGCCTTTCTTTGTACATCATCTCAAATGCCTGCCCAATGAAAGTTAAATTGTGGCTTGGGAACACACGATCTGCTTTATTACCACTGAGAATTACCATTTCTCCATTTGTCTTAGAAGATAATGATAGACAATACTTCTTACTCTCTCTTCTCTGTCTCTCTTCCTCCTTCTGTCAGTTCACTTTCTTTCTCGTTCTTAATCCTTCTGGGATAGCCTTCAAGTCTTTGCTAACTGACCTTTCATAATTTGATATGTCTGTTTCTTTTCTCTTGGTATACTTCCTTTTTTTTCCCAATTAAGTCTTTTAAGTCTCCATTTTGCTCTTCTTTCTTGGAAACCTTATAGAGAAATTCCATTATCTTGATGAGAAGCTAGTCCTCAATAAAATTCTACTGTCTAGATAACTCATTGTTTCTTAATTCTTGTATACTCAGTCGATTTGTAGATTTCTGAACTACTGGACAATAGCACCTTCAGAAAAAAACAATGCCACAGGTCATAATGGGAAGAAATTTCCTAGTGCCAGATGAATTCCATAAATATTTAGTTTCCCTAAAAGATGCATTTTTACAACATAGATACAGATTTGGACATACCCTAAATAGACTGGTTGATCCATTAACAAATTTCAAGCAGTGAGTGGTCTTGAAGCCTGCTCTCCAAATAAGATCTTAAAGAAAGCTACAGTCATATAGAATGAGGGAGTTCTTTTGTATACCTGGCCCTAGTCCATTGAGAGCTTTAAAGTTCAAAATAGTTTTATGTCCGGGCTCCAAAGGAGCTTGTTCTCTGGGAACATTGCTCATGCCATAAATGCTTAGGGCCATGTCTTCCCAGGCAAAGCAAAAGAATTAAATTAAAATCCAGATGCTAAAGAGGGATGTCACTACAGTCAAGTGAGTTAGAGATTCACATTCTATGTGATATGTTAGGAGAAAAACTGAAATCTCTCTCAAACATAAGCTACTCCAAGAACTACATCTACTGCAATCTGCTTTTTCCAAACTTTCCTAGAATATTTTATCTTTGAAACATATATGGATTTATCTCTTCTCACCCAGTAAAATTTATTTATTTAAAAGTTTTATATGGCCACTCATCTTAAGCAAATCTGGATGGCTTACAGCAACCATAAAACAAATCAAGCCAATAAAACAATGAACAAAAAACCTGTGCCATAATTGGCCCCTTGGGATGCTCTAAAGCAGGCTCACTTACCCTTCTTCCATGTAGACATAGAAAAGTCAGAGTAGAAAAGAATAATTGCATATCATCAACATACTGATGATACTGTACCCCATGTTGTTGGATAACCTCATCCAGCAATCATATAGATGTTGAAGAGGAGAGGTGAAAGAGTCAAGTCCTGAGGCACTGCACATTGCAAGGCCTAAGGCTTGAACTTTCCTCCCCCATCAACACCAATGGAGAAAGAAGAACCACTGCAAAATATTGCCTCCCATTCCCAACCTCTGGAGCCAGTCCAGAAGGATAACATGGTATCAATGTATCAAAAGTCACTGAGAGATCAAAAGCTCCTGAGAGATCCAGGAGATCCAGGACAGTTGCACCATCCCCATCCGGAGCCCTCCAAAGGTCATCAGCAAGCATTACCAATGCCATCTCAGAGCTATACATTGGCCTGAAAAGAATCCAGGTATTATGACTCAGCCATTTCATTATTCAAGATATAGTTTGATCATACTCAAAATGTTATTTCACCACATTCAAAATCTTTGGGTTTACAGGATTTTTCCTTAGCCCCATCTCATATCACAAGGCTTCTTATTTACTTCCAGCTATCTCTCTCTCTGTCTCTTGAAATCAATTATGAAAAACAAAATCTTGGAAATAAATGTATTTTTTTAAAAAAAATTTCATTATGGTGAGGTCAGAGTGAAAAAATGGGAGGTGTCACCATCCTCTGGGAAGATAAAATAAAGAAGAGGGCCATACAGGGTTTCTTTAACTTCCCAGAGGAAAGACGACATGACCAGAAGTGATATTCAGCTAGTTTGGACCGGTTCGGGCGAACCGGTAGTAGCTATGCCGTCCTATTTAGCTACATTTTCAAGCCGCACGCCTGCGTGCAAGCCACGCGTGCGAGCAAAGCACATGCGCAGAATGCTGCACTCATGCACAGAAGGCCCACGCGTGACCGAAGCGAGCCTGCACGCACGCGCTCACATGGGCGAACCGGTAGAGAAATTATGTGAATCCCACCACTGGGCATGACAGTTTAATAAACATACTAAATATTACCACAGTAGTTATATAACATAGTAAATATAATAAACAGACCATTCTGCCTCTTACTATGCCCGAATATCAAGCAGTGGCCTTAGCACAGATGCCGGCTTCTCTCTCGCTTGCTTGAAAGTGATTAATGTTGTTGGCTGTTTGCTGAAAAGTGTTTCCAGGATATTTCCCATGAATAACTTTTGACAGCAGGATTTTGGCAACCTCAGCCACCTGCTAAATTCTGCAGGTCATGTTATTCCGTCAGCTGGACTTCCTTAAAACTATGTAGCTGCAAAGGGAAATAGTTCTGCAGAAGCGGAAGGCAGTTGGGGTCTTTCTTTTGGCTTCAATCAGCTTTGTATCTGGCAGGCACTGAGAACAGAGTGTGGACCTTAACAAGCTATTGTACGAGGTACAGCACACTTGCCAAAATACAAAAGGTACATATGACTTGCCAAATGTTTTAAAGCCGATAGTTCTGTGATCCACTTCCTGTGATGTTGCCAAGCACGTTCATCATGCAAGATTGCAAATAACAAGGACATGTGGCACACTACATATACCCTGCTTATAGCTTGTATGGGGGTAACACAACTATAGTGAATATTGATTGTTCGTAGTATCATAACAGTCTCTTAACAGTGGCTTCAATTCTGTTCGTACTTATCATGGTAAAAACTATCATAGTTTAAAAATGAAAAAATTCTAACTTTGGTGTCTGTGAGAAAAACATATGTTAGGGCTCTAAGGAAAAGCTACCATGGGCCCTGCACCACTATCATTTCTCTGATGCTTTCATCTTTATTTCAATGCCAGTTCTTTATCTTGGCTGCTATAAGCACCACACCTCAGTGCCTGTAATCTCTACAGCTTACATAAGGATAAAACAGTGCTCTAAGTTTGTCTTTCTTCCTGGGCCAAATATATTTTATCAAAAAGTCATCTTTGCCAAGATTTCTTTCCTGCTAGAGGTTAAAATGTATTAAGCTGTGAAAATACTGAAAATATAATTTATTTTTGGCTTGTTTGAGAAATGATTACTGTGAATTCTGTGTATTTCGATGTACCCATCTGCAGTCATGCAAAGAACTAAAGACAAGTGTACAGTTAAGTGTGTAATGAGGCTTTTATTGGGGGGGAAATGGGATGGGCTACAATACAATAGCTGTCGCTATTTGCATAAGCCGGTTTTGTTCTTTGACACAAGCACTGATACTTCCCACAATAAAGTTGCCATATTACACCAGACTTCCTCCAGTGTACCCACTTGCATTAGCAGATTCCCCTAGGGGAGATCAATTGATAGTTGTTTTTTTATTAATCATATTCTAAATAATTTATGAGGATCAAATGATTTGAAGAAACTGAAACTGGGACAGAAGAATTTCATTATAAAAGTATCGTTCTCCATCTTACCAATTAGCCAAAACATACCTTCAGATCTAGAAGACATTTTAATACCTTACATCATTTCTGCTTTGTACACTCTATATTGGGGGCTGACCAAAGAATGCATAAATAGCATGGTCACAACTCAGAAAAAGGCTGGAACAACATGAATAGTTTAGCACAGTTCAGAAATGATCAGGAATAAATATTAATTTATGACTAATCAAAACTCTTCTTGGCTACCACTGGCCTAAAACATGCTTGGTTGGATTGAAAATCAGAACCATGACCCTAGATCAAAATATTACCATGAATGCTGATTTATGCCATCTTTCATTTCATAAATAAGAAAAAATGTGCCTCTTGGCCTTGTGTTCAAAGACATTCCCATAACATTCAACCTTTTATCTGATTAAATTCCAGTAAATCCTGGATCTGGCAACCATTTTTATAAGCAAAGGAAGAGACGCTGGATGTTTGAGATTGTTTAATCATTGTATTTCCTCCCCTCCCCCCAGATTTTAAAGTAGTTTTATCTGTTAATTGGAATTGCTGGAGATCTGGAGAAAAAAGCTTACAAGTTATGGACTCACAGGCAGAGAAGCAACAGCAAAACTTCATGGGTAATTCAGGCAAAGAATGGCCTGTCACAGTGCTGAGCCAGAAATTATTAAAAATCCTGTCTTTTTAAAATATATTATTATTTATTATTATTTATTAAATTTGTATGCCGCCCAACTCCCAAGGGATATAGGTAGTTCTCAACTTACAACAGTTTGCTTAGTGACCATTCAAAGTTACAACGGCACTGAAAAAGTGACTTATGGCCATTTTTCACACTTATGACCATTGCAGCATCCCCATGGTCATGTGATTTACATTTGGATGCTTGAAAACTGACTCACATTTATGACAGTTGCAGCGTCTCGGGGGTCATGTGATCACCTTTTGCAACTTTCTGACAAGCAAAGTCAGAATCTGGTTAAATGAAACCAGATTTATTTAACAACCATATTGATAATTTAACAACCGCAGTGATTCACTTAACAAATGTGGCAAGAAAAGTCGTAAAACGGGGCAAAACTCACTTAACAAATTTCTCACTTAGCAACATAAATTTTGGGCTCAATTGTGGTTGTAAGTTGAGGACTACCTGTAATAACTCAAGACAGCTAACATGCCTAGTATTCCTTCCTCCTCCTCTTTTCACCACAACAATAAACCTCTGAGGTGAACTGGGCTAAGGGAGAATGACTGATCCAAAGTCACCCAGCTGGCTTTTGTGCCTCCTGGTTTGTAATCTGGTCATTTAATTACTGGACCACACTATTTTTATGGGTTTTTAAAAAAATTATATAAACTGGAGTCATCTGTAACTGAACAGCAAATTACTAAACTGGGGGAACAAATTAAACAGAAGAGATCCATTAAAAATATTTCAGGAAATTGGGACAACCATAAAAAGGAAATTGCAGAGACAATCCAAGCTATGAAATTGGGAAAAGCCCTTGTTCTTGATGGCTTTCCAACTGAGTGGTACAGTACAGACGTTTTATAGTCTTATTAGTATCTAAGCGTATATTTCTCCTCAATGTGTTGTGTTTATCAGTGTAGTTTCACATTGTATTTTTATGCTGTTTTAACTTTGTAACCCACCTATGTTAGTCTTTGGATTCGGCAATCTATAAATCTAACTCAGTAGCAAAAATAAGTTAAGAGTGAAAAACCTATTAAGGCTGGATCTTAATGTTAAGAATTCATCTCTAACTTTACAGAAATTTGCCAGATGACTTTAAAAAAAAAAGGATAAAAGTTTTTTTAAAAACCTTAGCCTAGATGACTTGGAAATGCAAAGATGTATACCAGATTGGTGCCCCTGGCTTCAGTGGAACTAATTGGCCTTAAATCTGAGCAAGTTGATTTAACTGGATTACATATGAAGTTGCAAGTGAATTAAAAAGAGCATAAAAAGAGCTTGCTGGCACTGAGCAGTTAGAAACAAAATAAAACAAGCTCCTGGCTTTAACTCCATGGAACACAAAACAGCATCAATTGAACTAAGACAAAATGAGGTCAGGTGGGGTCACTGAAGATGAGAAGGACTCCACCCAGGACTCTGTCATATTTTTTTGCAAAGTAAAGCTGCAATCTTGGGCTTGATTTATTTGAGAATAAGTTGCACTGTGCTGAACTGGATTTGCTTCTAAGAAAGCATGCAGAGGACAAAGCTGAAACACTGTAATGATAAACATGTTTATATATGTTAGAATCAGTATGACACACTGAGTAAAGTGTATCTAGTCAGCCCTTGTGAATGTCAATAAATGTCATATTCCATGTGTATTTATTATTTTTTTTAGCCCTAAATCTCATTGTGGCAATAGGAGCAACAGAAAAAGGAGCATATATTGCTTGGATCATTCCAGAAAGTTACAAATTATGTTCTCCTCATGCTGGTAAAATAAGCAAACTGACACCTTGTCTGTTGTAGCTTTAGGATTTTGATTTCCCCCCTTAGCAGAACCACAATTTAATTTAAACAGGAACCACCAGTTACTAAATGTGGTATAGTCCCAAGACAGTTGCAAAAGGTGTACACTACAGTCACAGATTTGTAATTTTTAATATAGCAAAAGAGAAGAATTATCAAACAGACGATTGCAGCTTAATCAGGTTATCTATGTGTAATTTTAATTAAATGCAAATCAGTTTTATTTTTTGTCCTTGTCTCATTTCTGTTTTTTGGAATGAGGTCTGCAACATGGCTTTTGGCCTGGAAAATTTACTTCTCCCTGACTCACATACTGTAGCAAATCTAAAAAAGAGGGATCAGAAGCAAGAGATGCAATTACAATAATTCAGTAAAGTAAACTTTCCTTTGTATATATAGTTTAAAGTGGTTTTCAATCAGCTTCTAATAAAGATACAAAACTACCGTAAATTCAAACACACCTTTAAAAGGCAAGCATTTAAGTATATTAAGTATAATGTACATTTTAAAGTTAACTTTATATTGTTTTTTTTCCCTGCAATCCTGATAAATGGTAAATTTAAAGAATGAGATTTCTCTGTTACAGTGTGTGAGAGCTCTTCTCATAAACTACATTTCCCAAAGTGTCCAAAGAAAAGAGAATGAATATTACTATCTATTTAACTCTATAGTGTCTAAATGTGTTACAGAAAAATGTCGCATATTAAAAAAAACATATAAGGACAGCAACAATCAAAGCTTTACCTGATATAGTTCTATCCGTTGTTCTGATACACGAGCTTTTGGATTCTGTAAGCGGAAGACTCTAAATTCTGCTTTCACTAGGTTGGAAGCATTTTTCTCCATCGCTGAGACATCAAACCTCACTCTTCTAAAGTACGGGTTTTGATTGCTTGTTGAGATGAAATCTGCAAGAAATTAAAATTATAAAGACATTGCTTTTTTTTTTTTTTTACAGGCTGCAACATAAGACAGACCCCAGAAACAGTGACGGAAATGTCTGTAGGATGATACAACTTCCAGCAATCAATTTTGATATCATTACTGTTTAAGCGGATAAACAAACATATGTGTTTGGTTACAGAAACAGCAGATTAATAGTGATCAGAAAAAAACATGCTCAAGTTTATTTCAGGGCATGCATTTAACCCTATTCTTTGAAAGCGACCGAGTATTATAAATTGGGACATACTTACGATAATTTTATTTTGAAAAATTATCCAAATAGTTCCATAGTGGAACTAAAAACCAGTAGCTATTAGTTTGCAATGGTGATTTCAAACAGGAAAGCTCAACCTGCCTGTTAGGCAGCTTGGGGATTACATCTACCAGAATTCCCAGCCAAACTCAGTATGAGTGATCCCATTTGCATTAGAACTAACCGTAAGTGGGAGAACCTATGTACAGTATCCCCCAGGAAAGCTGTTTGTTTCCTAACCTGCAACAGTTGCACAAATCTTTTGAGAACCTGGCTTTGTATCCAAGCCTGGGATTAGGGGAATTGTCAAGCCTCTGTTAGTTTCTTAGTTTCTTTTCTAAGTATTGATCTGTTTTTCCAGACAGAAGTGTATTTTTCTTCATTTTGTTTCTTATTTTTGTGATGTAAGCTAGCCAGTGTTGTTTGGAAGTTGGGTAGCTCTAAATTTAATGCAATAAATGTATCCACAAACAAAGAAGTAAAAAAAAAATGCTTGTCTGTACTTCACCAGGAGTAGTTGTGGGGCAACTGAGAGCAAGTATCCCAACTGATTTGGTCGGGGTGAGTGAAGCAACAGAAGTACACAATCATATCCAGTTTCTCTTTTGTAATTAGCCATAAGTATATGGTATCCACTATGGGTGGGTTGGAGAAATACTAATCATTCCCCTTTTTTGCTTTGCTTTTAAAAATTAATCCCATGTGCCTCTGCAGACAAGTAATCAAAGCAGGAGAGCAGGAGTTGCAAGGATAGTTTTACTTTTCAACTACCCTACTTACCTGTTTGGTCAGCCCCTTGAAATACTAACCAAAGTATCAGGGTAATATGCCACAACAGCTGATGAGTTGTAAGCCCATAAAAAACCTTGGCCACACATTTGGCAATTAACTGCCCACAGAATAACTATTTCTAAACCATGAATGCATGTTCATGCACAGCCTAGCTCAGCAAACCATGCTGTGGTTATTGTGTAGTGAGAAAGTGCCAACTGAGGCAACAATGTGGACTTCAAAATCTTCATAGCTTACACTGACCACAGCTTTCACCACTTGGAAAGTGGTGAACCATCTCTGAATAACACTTTCAGATTTGAAAACACTTAAGAAAAGGAAGCAGTTCAGCCACAGTCATACCCACTGAATAGTTTATTTAAATATATATATATATATATAAATATAAATAACTTTAGATGTAAAAGCAGGTCTAGCATATTGATACCCCCTGATTGCAAAGAGGGGTCCTCAGATTCATTTTTAGGGTCTGTAGTTTGCAAAGATCTCAGAGAGCAGTGCTGAAAAGGCTCAGCACCCCATTACAAATCCTGGGGCCTAAACAGAGCAATGTCACTTTTCAACATCACATTCTTTGATGCTTTTTTGTCGCATTTATTTGCACGTCTTATTTACACATCTGTTTACTATAGAACACATTTAGGATTAGCCAATAAAGTATTCCTTAACAGAATATCACAAAGTTCCCATATTTGAGGTTGAGCTTTTCAAGATAAACACAGAAGTTACCAACAATGAGTAGTTAACGGTACATATGCTTAGGGTTTGCAATCAGTTAAAAAAAACAACACCTCTGCCAAGTAAATAACATATTGATACAAATACTGAAAGTATAAATAATTATGAACTACATAATTAGCAGTATAATTATTGTATGTCCGTTTATAATGATACATGAAATTTTATTAGATTGACAAATTTCCGTGGAATGGAAAACCTTAGATTATCAGAAAATTGCAGATCATCTCCACGTATTTTCAATTACTGTTTAAGGGCAGAAAATATCAATCATTTAAAGAAAAGACATTTATTGAAATCAATCAATCACTTTATCCATAGCCAGGTATTGTTCAAGTGATTTCTGTACTGCCTTTTGATAGATGAGCTGATTCATTAAAGTGTCAAAAAGATATTTGTGTAGCAAAAATCCTTACTGTTAAGAATCTATTAAAAGGATTAAACTCTGCTTGTTCTGAGAGATCTCTTCAGAAATGGGCAATGCTGGCTGGGGACAATGACAATTTAATTTCATGTGCCTGGAGAGCTGCTGAGTGAGGAATCTGTTTAAAACAACCCTTTTATCTTTATTAAAGGTGGAAATAATACTTACAGAAATTGGTTTCTAAGCTATATTTCACCATTTTCTAAAAAATTCCAAAAGCTGAGGATTAGTATTTATTAGATTAGTATAAACCAGTGCTTTTCACACTTGTCAACTTTAAGATGTATGGACTTCCAGAATTTTCCATACTGGCTGGGGAATTTTGGCAGCTGAAGTCCACACATCTTAAAGTTGCCAAAGTAGGGATGATTATATTGGTTCCATTGAAAATTTGAGTTTTTCCTTTACCTACTCAGGCGTTCTTGAATAGGTCATCACTGAATTGATCATCATCAGTTGGTGATGTCGCCCAGTAGGTCATTATTATCCAAAGAAAAAAGAAATCCTATTGGATTTTCTTAGTCCTTGTCAAGGTCAAACTGAAATGCCAGTGGTTAGTACCACATCCACAGGATTAATAAGCAACTTTATCCAAAAGTTCAGCTAATCATGTCAACTCATTGAGACAAAGCTGAAAAACTGAGATTTCTATAAAATAATTTGTGCAATTGAAGAGAGAATTCTTGGGTTAGAGTCCAGTCCCAGATTATAATTCTGGGTACTTCATAGAAACCATACTTAAAATTACATTCTCCTTCCCAATGTAAATTATTCTCTCTGAACTATAATAGTTCAGATCAGAAAGGCCCCAGACTCAGCCAAGCTCTTGAAGCAAGGGGCAGGTTGAGGATTGAGGGTCAGGGACAGTGGGCCACCTGGGCAGTGATAGTCTATCAGCAGCCTGCTTGCTGATGGATTAGCATGCTTACATGACTCCTGCACTCCTTGGCCTGCTGACCCCATGGAGCCAAAGGGGGGGGGGTCTTTTCAAACTAAGTTTGCCGATCCTTATTCTATATCCCAGAAGTAGTCATCTGCCACTTCCTTTTCATTTACAATACACTGCAAAGTGTTACGTTCACAGATGTGTGGAAAACCTTTAGAAATCTGCCCATTTCACAGGAATAACCATAGTTGAAAATCTGCTCCATTTCAGCTTTAAATGCAGCTCCCCCCCCCTTTTTTCTTTTTCTTTTCTAGAGTGCCAGACGCATCAAACTTTCTTTGATATGCTGTCCTAAATGAGTGGAACTAATTCAATATGTTTCCTGTTGCAGGGAGACATAAACAACTTTTCTTCTTTGGAAGAAAAGGCAGACTATCCAGGATTGCCTTTATTGATTTGCTCAGTCTCTCTCATTCACATGTGCTAACGGGAACCGAGAGCAATCAAATCATTCCCGTAAAGGTGGGTAATAAACTTCCTTCCTTCCTTCCTTCCTTCCTTCCTTCCTTCCTTCCTTCCTTCCTTCCTTCCTTCCTTCCTTCCTTCCTTTCTTCCTTCCTTCCTCTCTCTTTGCTGAACCTTATTTACAGCAGCCACAGGCTGGGCTTTGATGCTCTGTTTCTCTGGAGAGCCAGTAGCGATGGTAGCGCTAGGCTTCGCCCACCCTCCCGGACGCCGCCATTTGAGTTCTTTTACTCTCTGCACATGCGCAAAGCGTTCTGCGCATGCGGAGAGGGTAAAAGAACCCAAATGGCGGCGTCCGGGCGGGTGGGCGAAGTCTCCCGCTTCCGTGGCTACTGGCTGTCCGGTGACCCGCAGGCACGGCTGAACTGGGAGCATTTCCAAGATGGCGGGCTAGCATGTGCGGCGACCCCTGTGAAAAGGTCGTTCGACCCCCAAAGGGGTCGCGACCCACAGGTTGAGAACCGCTGCTCTATGTGAAAATGTGTGACTGCAAATATTTATAAGAGTCACTTGATTGTGATTAAAAGTTTTTTGTAATGCTCTGGCTCCCTTCCCTAAACCTCTGTCTACTAGGTCTGTGTTAAGTTATTTAAGTTTCATCTGATAACATAAATTAATTAAAGCAAACAAAAAGCACAATGAACACAAACCAGTCCCTTCTGCTCAGGGAAAAGCCATTCTTCCTGGCCTGTTTAGAGTTTCCTCCCTGAACCACATATGGGCTTCTGTCCAGAACTGTCTCCTCCCTGTTATGAAATGTGGTAACTGACAGATTTGCATGGAAAGCAAATCCAAATGAAGCAGTTATTAGTTGACCACTGAGTGACTTTCTGGCATGATCCCATGCTCCCTTTCTGCCCAGGGAGCAAAAATGTCAGGCTTCCTCTAAAAACAAAACAAAACAAAACAAAACAAAACAAAACAAAACAAAACAAAACAAAACAAAACAAAACAAAACAAAACAAAACAAAACAAAACAAAACAAAACAAAACAAAACAAAACAA
>QLTV01000548.1:4335078-4352021 GCA_003457575.1 Thermophis baileyi
AGTGAGCCTGCGCGAGCATTTGCTCAAGCGCCAGAAATTTGGAGTCTCAGCAGGAGGTCGCAATTACAATGAAGCCTACGCGAGCGTTTGCTCAAGCGCTAGAAAATTTGGAGGCTCAGCAGGAATTCTCATTCACAATAATAGCCCAGGTGAATCAGCGATTCTGTTGAAATTGGCCTTCCGACTCTCTGAGTAAACAAGGCAGCTTGCGCGAGCGTTTGCTCTAGCGCTTCCAGGAGAACAGCTGTGAGTCGGGGAGCCGAAGGCTATGCAATCCCAAATAGCGCGGGACACTCACGCGCGGTAAAAATGGGCAGTAAAAACTTTTACGCGAGCAGTTGCTCCAGCGTGCGATCAATTTAGGCCAGAGGGGTACAAACGAGGATCGGAGACCCCTAAAACAGCGATCTGAAGCACCCCCTGGGCTTTCTCTAAGCTGGGAGGAGAAGGGGGGGAATGGGGGGAGAATTCAAACCATCCAAAATGAAGCTGAATTCCTTCCTTCTTGCTTGAATGGAGACAGCGAATTTCTACTCGATGGAGCCACCTAGTGGCTCTTTCAGAATTGCTCAGATGATAGAAGTGAATTTGGAAAATAAAAAGACCTACTTTTGGTGATTTTACTGAATCTAGGATGGGAGTCCAGTTACCAGCGTCTTTCTCGTGAGAGGACCGAGTCAAATCTGGGACTACAGGAAGCAGATCCTAATCTAAATAAAAAAATAGACAGACTCGGTCCTAAACCGGATTGGACGAGGACAACCCATCCTGAATGCTGGCTCCTCCCCAGGATGGAGAACAAAACAAAACAAAACAAAACCAGAACAAAACAAAACAAAACCAGAACAAAACACAAAACAAAACAACCCCCAACAAAAAACATGGCCTCCAATTGGAATCCCAATCCATGCCTAAGTACTGCCTTCCCTCACTCCTATCCCTTTTGATATTCTGATGCAAATGTATTGTAGAAGGACAGTTGTTTCAGTCTATGGCAGTGTCTCTCAATGTGGGCAACTTTAAGGTGTGTGGACTCAACTTCCAGAATTCCCCATGCTGGCTGGAAAATTCCGGGAGTTCAAGTCCACACCTTAAAAATTAGAAAGGTTAAGAAACATTGGTCTATGGGCAGGCCTGTCAAACTGGCAGCCCGTGAGCCAGATGCGTCATACACAGGCCACACCCACCCCGGCTCTGCAAAGGAAAAAAGTCACAATATGTCACATGATGCAATCAAGTTTGACACCCGTGGTCTATGGTGACCTAAAATCAGAAGTTTAGTAGTACCTTTTCCAACCAATTTTATTAAGGTATAAGCATTCAGGAGCTGCATTGAGTAAATGGATTTGAATTGCAACAAATGCAACTAGTTTTTTTTTAAAAATCACATTACAATTATTAACTGGCAATCTTCCTCACGTGCAAATATATCGGCATAAATAAATAATAAATGATGGGCAAGATGCAAAACAAAAGGAGTCAAACAAAACAAATTATCACATATTCTAAGGGCTGTTTAATACCAAATAAGTAGGACTTTGTGCCATTATTCCAATGGTCATTTGAAGACCAAGGATGGGAAAAGATGCAGGATACAAGCTGTTAAAGCTTTCTCCTCTCCCCTCATTTCTCCATTTCAAATTATCCTTCAAAGTGATTCATCTCACCCCCACCACACCTGTTTGCTATTTCTATAATGAATGCACCTATTAATGACTGAATAGTGAAATGTGTTAAACCAAATTTCCCAATACTTTTCCAAACCTACTCATCATTAGCAATGGTTCAGAATAAAGGTCTTGGGGTTATGGTGAGCAGTTATATGGATGTTTCAGCTCATTACAAAATGGGGGAGTGGGGGTGTCTTTTGGAATAAGCTCTCAGGAACCATGTGGCTGCTTGCATGTGCTGAAAAGATATGTGCGGCTATTTTCAGCTCCTTGAAAGCCTCTGGAATGATTGAGATTAAGTATCATGGCCTCATCTGTGGAAGACTCCCGAGAGGAAGAAGACAGGTCAAATGATTCCACTAAACCAGGGGTCCCCAAACTTGGCAACTTTAAGACTTGTGGACTTCAACTCCCAGAATTCTCCAGCCAGCTATGCTGGCTGGAGAATTCTGGGAGTTGAAGTCCACAAGTCTTAAAGTTGCCAAGTTTGAAGACCTCTGCACTAAACCATCTGCACCAGATGAACAGAACTTCAGCATAGTACCTGAGAATTCCCCATTAGTCTGATATCAGGTTAAAAATGCAACCATGCATCCTAATTCCACTGGGTTGAATACTGGAAATATCTCGGGAATGAAGGTCTATTCAACAGATGACGTTGGGCCTGGAGGTTATGCAACCAAATCGGGCCTAAAGAGCAGAAGCTGAGCTTCTGTTCTGTTATGTTAACTAAATAACCATACGACAGACCAGGATTAATGAGTTCTGATTGACTAGGACAAGGGTAACTGCAGCCTCTAGTATAAAGTTTGTGAACTACAGCATCTTGTAAAGTTGTTCTGCAGTTCTGTTACCTGGATGTTGACTTTCATTCTCCTCCTCATTCCTTGCAACTTTGATATCTCTACTGACTTTTATGCTCTATACTCTTTGGTATAGCTCTCTATGAACATCCCTTTTTGGAATTAAATTTTGGATAGCCACAACTGTGGCTTGCCATTCCTATCTGTACCTAGGAAAGGAGAATGCCGTTTATAGACAGTGCAACCACTAGTAATTTCTGGTAATTGACAAAACTATGTGATGCAATCATAATGGAGAAGCAAAGATACTTCATAGTGAAGACAACTGGCTTTATCACGGTCACAAACATTTTAAAACTTGTGCCTTTTAAATACCCATTTCACTAGAGGAGAAAATGGAACAGAACAACTAATAGTAATTTATGAATACAGCAGTATCCTGATACTCAACTGCTTTGAAACTCATTGAAGTTGATACTCAATGCATTTTGACATGAAAATTTGTCCTGGTACTACCCATTTGTTTGCTACTCAGTGCACAAGCTAAAACTGGTTAGTGTCGGCTACCTTGTGACTCACTACATTATTCCTTATGGGAAAAATGTGTTTGGTACTCGTTTTTGATACTCATTGTGCCTGATACTCATTGTGCCTCCCAGAACCAATTAATGATGAGTACCAAGGTACCACTGTAATATTACAACCAATTATTTTCAACAATCTTCAAATTTATTGTCATACTCTAGCTAGTATGCTTCAACTCCTTAATGTGTGAGCAATCATGGCCTCAGGAGGAACAGATGTTTCTATTTAACTAGTAAATCTGGGAATGACATCTATATATAATTCTATGGATCACATCTCTTCATAGAAGCAACATGTACATCACATATTAAATGACTATTAAATGACTATTTTCAAAAACAGTTGTTTGGATTAAAATAACTTCTTTCTGTTTCCTATGATACATTGAACATATCTATGGGTATTTTAAAGACCTTTGTAAAAAATAATGGAGTGTCATGCACTATGATAAATTGGTGCTTTAAGTAGGTATTTGAAGAACAACCAAATCATACCACAACAAGAGGTGAACTATCTGAGCAGGAGCTGAAAGACACTACTGGGACTGGTAATAGTACTTAAAATTATGAAAATAGAAGGAAAAAAAGGACATAGTTTTGAAATGATGACTGTAATTGGCTATTATACACAGAAATGAATGAAGTTTAAATTCTTTCACATGTGTCTGCATGTGAAAGTGGTCCCAGAACTGCTGATGTAATTTCCATCACATTTCAAAGTAGCTTCTCTGTCATTGGGCATTAAGCAGATAATCAGTTTTCCCCACAATGTTCCTAGCAATGTCTATATCAACAATCTGAAAAATACTGATTCCTAGTAAATGGCTTGAAATACAAGGACTTTACTCATTAAGAAATTGGCTGCTGTATGGGCAACATGTGTTCATTCCCCACAAGTTTCAAGTAGCTATTTTCTAGTTTATTGCTACTCCACAATCAAAACTAACTTGATCAGGGGAAAAGTGTTGTAATGAAGACACATAAGGCTGGTAGCCTTAGCAATGGACCATACGGTAGATATACACTCCAGGCTAAAATGCAATAAAATGATCTTGAGCTTCAGAGATACCCATTCTTCCTATTGGCTTTCTACAGGGCAGAACACCCCCAGGAGTGTCAAATCACTTATTGCCTTTGTTAAAACAAGGCTTGCACAAGCATGGGAGCACTGTCAAAACTCACTCTGGCTTTGCTCCTCGTTTTGTCTGAGCAATCCTATAGCAGGTAATTGCTTAACAACAAAAAACTAAGAATCTCTCTAATTTACTTTTTGTTCAGTCCTAAAATCACACAATACAAATATAAATTATGATTAAAAGATGGGAAGGGAGAGAGCAGAATGTACAGAGGGGAAGTGGGATCTACTATTGGTTCATCAACCAGCTCCAGCGTGATACTCCCCTGTCGGGGACCAAGGCCAACTGGCAGAGCTAGGTCTTCAGGCCTTACAGAAGGTCAGGAGGGTGGGGGGAGATCTCACCGCAGTGGGTAATATGTTCCTAAGAGCCAGTGCCACAGCAGAGCAGACTCTTTTCCTGGATCCCGCCAGCTAGAATTGCTTGACCAATGGAATCCACAGCATGCCTCCTCTATCAGCATGGGTAGGTCTGTCCCATAGGGATGAGACAGTTCCTCAAGTAACCGGGACCCACTGCATGCAGGGCTTTAAAGATAATAACCAACACTTTGAATTGCCCCCGAAGCAAAGCGGCAGCCAGTGCAGCTCGTGGAAGAGAGCTTAACATGGGCCAGTCTAGAGGCCTGAGCTGCTACACTCTGCACCAGTTGTAGTTTCTGAATGCTCTTCAAGATTAGCTCCAGGTAAAGAACATTGCAGTAGTACACGTATGAGATGACCAGGGCTTGAATGACTGAATGTGGCGACTCCTGATCCAGGAAAGATTGCAACTGGTGTGTACAACCCAATTGTGCAAAGGCTCTCCTAGTTGCAGCTGCCACCTGCTCTTCAAGCAGGAGTTGCAAGTCCAGGAGACTCCCCAAGTTGTGAATTAGGTTGTCTGGGGTAGTGCCACCCATCCAGAACTAAAGATGTCAAAGTCCCAGATCTTGAAGCTCCATGCAGCCAAAGCCATTTGGTCTTGCCAGGGTTCAGCTGAAGCCTGTTATCTCCCATCCAGGCTCCCATAGCCTGTAGGCACTGCAAGAGGGCAGCAACAGCATCACCTCGGTCACCAGGGATGGAGGATATAGACTTGAGTATCATCACCATACTGATGATATCCCAAAGGTGCTTTTTCAAGAGGCAACTGGACTTTCTTGTTTTTCTTTGAAGATGTTTTGCTTCTCATCCAAGAAGCTTCTTCAGCTTCAGGTGCTTCTTCAAGATAAGCGAAACGTCTTTGGGACCACTATGACCTGGATGTCTGAGAATCTCCATAGACATACTTATGATACCTCAACCCATGGTAATGGAGAATATCATCCAGTGGCTTCATGTTCTATGTTAAAAATACCATTGGTATGAAACTCACTAGATCAGAGTAACAGAGTAACAGAGTTGGAAGGGACCTTGTAGGTCATCTAGTCCAACCCCCTGCTCAAGCAGGAGTCCCTACATCATTTCCGACAAATGGCAGTCCAATTTCCTCTTGAAAGTCTCAAGTGTTGGAGCTCTCACAACCTCCGAAGGCAAGCTGTTCCACTGGTTGATCGCTCTCACTGTCAGAAATTTTCTCCTTATTTCCAGGTTGAATCTCTCCTTGGTCAGTTTCCATCCATTATTCCTTGTCTGGCTTTCTGGTGCCTTGGAAAATAGCCTAATCCCCGCCTCTCTGTGGCAGCCCCTCAAGTATTGGAACACTGCTATCATGTCTCCCCTGGTCCTTCTCTTCGCTAGACTAGCCATGCCCAGTTCTTGTAACCGCTCTTCGTATGTTTTAGTTTCCATCCCCCTAATCATCCTGGTTGCTCTCCTCTGCACTTTCTCTAGCGTCTCGATGTCTTTTTTGTAGTGTGGTGACCAAAACTGGATGCAGTACACTAGGTGTGGACTAGGTGCAGTACTCTAGATCAGACCAATCCTTAGCATCATCTATTGCATAGGCTGTTTTACTGAATGGATACACTCAGGTTTTGTTGATGCCTGAGCTTATTACTGGATACAAGATACTGAATTACTTCCAGCTATTGATATTGAGGGACTTTAGTCTCCATGCCCTGGGGCTAGGATTGGCTTAGGATTCCATGGCCCCCATAAGCTTGTGCCAGGTGATCCCTGGATCAACTCATAAAAGTGGCCATATCCTGAATTCAGTTTTTATCATGGAGCTTATGATCGGATGATGAAGGAATTCCTGCTTTCCATTGCTCTCTACCCATTGTCAGTCCTCTCAACACAACTGACACCTGCAGGGATGAAAGATTAGTTGCATGGTCTGCCCTAAGAGGCAAGTGTTTTCTTGCAGGTACTAGGGATTTTCCCAGCAACCTGGCCGTGAGCATGGTTGATCTCTGGAACCTTGAAACAATGAGTACGAAGGATATAACCTCTCTCCAGTTGTCATACCTATTAACTGTCAAATAATGAAAGCTAAAATATGAATATAATGAAACAGGAATATAAACTCTTCAAAATGTCATTGAGAAGCAATATTTAAAGTGACCTACACTTTCCCTAATAGGTACAGGAGAGAAAATCTATGACCACTTTGCAAAATGTTTTCAGATAAATCACTCATCTGAGATGCCTTGCAGCATATGTTGCTGCAGTAGCATTTGAGTACCAAAAAGTTGCACCCACTGCATCTTGGTATGAACCTTATTTTTACTGTCTCATTTCTTAATTGTAAAGCCAGTTAGAAGAATTTGCATACATTGGCTGCAGATAATATCTGCATTACTTTAATGTTGCTTGAAAACAAAATAAACCATCCTTTATTGTCTTCAATCTGGTTGTTGTGCCTATGTTTGGTTATGCCAAGTGCACTGAGGGTTTGGGATCCCAGCATGATTTGCTTGATGTAATATAGAATTTAAAATTTATCATCCCTGGTAGAAAACAAGTGTTTTACTTTTTGATTAAAAGAAAGCAAGTCTGTCTCTGCATGACCTGAAAAATCTGCTTTTCTGGTGGCATTAAACATGGGCTTCAACTGACATATCCTACAACCTCTGGGACAAGCCGATGGGCATGTCAGATATCCAATATTACACATCTAAGACTTAAGAGGAGCTCAGTTGGGATGTCCAGAGAACCAAGTTGAGTTCGTGGCAATTGAAACAGGAGAGGTTTCTGTTTCAATTGCCACGAACTCTAGCCCAAGCTGTGTCTTCCATATTCTCCTCTGATGTTTCAGATAAGCAACAAAAGTCCTTTGGCTTTTGCTGAAACATCTGAGAAAGCCAAAGTCCCTTCCAAAGCACTATCAAAATTGCATCTTTGGCCTGAAGATAATGTCTCCTGTATCACCAGTGAAATAAAATACTCCACTAAATGTGTGTTGTTTTTGGAAAACGTTCAGGCATGCACTTCAGTATTCTGCTTACACTGAGTATTTTTTTAAGGAAATATATCCATAACACTTTTATCTCCTTCCATGAAGAACAGCTTCTCTACTGGCTTATATTAATGTTTGTGAATTGCAAACTTTTCTATCTCCTAGCAAACGGAGGACAGAAACTCACTGGGCAAGATCATCCAGTTTGGCTGCATAAAGCTATATTAATAAGATAATATTGGTTAAGAAACTGAACTATGCATTAGAAAATCCCCAATGCAAATCTTTCTTCCATGAATTGTTATGAATCTTGGACAAGTCACAGTTTTTTTGGCATCAGCAACCTGAAACACCTGAAATTTGGAAGGCCAATACTTCTGATTAACTTTGCAGGGCTATTATTTTATTTCTCAAAACCATATATTGCAAAGGATCTATTGCAAGGATTACAGCTAGGTCACAGGCAGAACTTTGTAAATGCTTAGAAGCACTGTACAAACATTAAGTCTTAAATTAGATTCATCCATTGCCTTACTCTAAAAAGGAAACTAGAATTGCCTTACTGCTTCCTCTGACTGGCAAAGCCTATCTGGGAGTTCAGAGGGAAGCCCTTCACATGTCCATCAGATCCCTAGTTATAGGATGCACCTTCCCATTCCTTCCTTAAACATTCCTTCCCAAATTAATTACAAAACTTCAGATACTAAAATGATCCAAGGTGTAAAAATTAATTTGAACCAGCTTTCACTGCTGATTCCAATCTTAAATATATTAATGCGGCAACAACACTTACTTAATTCCAGACACTTCTGACTATCTCTCTGTTGATAGCTTGGAATTATCTGGTGCTACCAAGCCTCTTAATAGGTGATTAGAGTAGTGATCTCTGGCTACTGTCAAAGCTTCATCCAGGGCTTGGCAATAAATTTTGAAGCTCAGATTCACCCTAGGAGCTAGCAGAAGAATCAAGGACATGGTATATCTGTTACTGCAGATATAAGACGCCCTAAATAATGAAGACGGTCAGCTCCTGTGGAATCAAGCAATCCAGCCTTTTATTTGTAACCACTTCAGGGTTTAACTCTTATGTCTCTCTGTCATGGCCTTAAAAACATATTGTTACTTGTTTTTTAAGCCTTGGAAGTGGAGAGCATCTGCACCAAATTTTGATAGTTGTCCTGTCTAGTCTGAGGCTTTTGCTTTCAGCCTTGTCAACTTTAGTCTTAAAAATATGTACAAATCACTCTTTACCAAAAATTTAAGTAGACACATACTATTCTATAGAACATTCTGTTGCTCCTCATCATTATTTCACTATTTCTGGAGGTCATCAAGATGGGAAAACATTATTTAGAAATCCAACTTAACAGTGAACGTTGAATGTAAATGGGGACAGGCCAAAACTAACTTAAGCTTTTTAAAATAATTGTTTGTATGATTATTTCCTAGATGTTAAGTCATCTTCAGTTTTTGCTACATTATGAATTAATTTTTGGAGGTGAATTGGAGACTTTACCCAAGATTTTTGTTGGCTGTACAAACAGTACTTGTGAAGTCACAGATGTTCCACCCCTGGTTTAGATTATCAGTCACACTCTATTACTGGTATGGCATAGGAGCTAATCACCGAGGCATAACTACAGCAGTCACATAGATTCTTCCTATCTAAGTTATCTAGTTTCTCCTGGTCCATAGACTGGGAAGTAATCTTAGTAAGTTGATTTTACTATATGAACTTCCATTTCAATACATTAACTTTGTCATTTAGTGTATGAACTTTTCTATATACCTAACTCCCAATAATCATTCCTTTAGTCCAAAAGTTGATAAAAAAAAAGAGGTGGAACAATGAGATGGTGAGAGACAGACTCTTAGGAACATAATATTAGCAATAGCAATATTAAATTTGCTAAAGATGTCTAAAATATATTTGCAGCAGAAGATGAAAATCTGGGGCCAGCATGGTATCCAGACCTACCAGTAGGTAATTTAAAAGCAAAGTGTAGTTTTTGGAATTTTTAATTGACTGCCACAGTTTTTGTGTGTTAAATTAAAACGCATAAGGAACTCTCTCATACAATACCAATTAGAGAACAGACAATGTTATGTCAATTATACCTAAAGTTTTATATAAGTATAAAGTATACATATATAGTGTTTAGAAAGGCAATGCATTCAGAATATTAACTAAGAGCAGTTATGACCTTTTTTTTTTTTGTTATCTAGTAGCAGGGTAGAGATTTATAGATTTATAGTGCAGGAAGCTGGATTAACATGAGAGGATAAACTAGGCTGTGCTAGATCAGACCAAAAGTTCATCAGGTCCAGTAATCAAAAGCCTCTGATAAAAACTTTCTTTTTTTTTCTTTCTTAATAGGGAATTATAGGGAATATACTACTGTGCATCTAGAAATTTAAGGTAACCACCATACTGGCTTTTATTTTCTCTGTAACTTTCCCCACATCCTGCTATTTAAGCCATGTAAGTCAGCAGCCAACCTCCGGCAGTAAAATCCATAAGCTAATTATGTATTGTGTGAAGAGGCCCTTTCTTTTGTCTTGAATCTTTTGCCAAATACTGTTATAGAAAGACTCCAGGTTCCAGTGGTAACAGAATGGGAACATCTCTGACTTCATACAGTGCATCATATATTCTTTGATCATCTCTTTTATGATCAGGTCAGAAATTAATTTTGAAAGACAACTGCATTTAAGTTTTCAGAGTCTGGCCATCATAGGAACCAGATTACATAGCAAATTCCACTATTGGAAATGTAGACTGTAGCTGATCTATGATTAAGCCATTTGATGATTATAGCCCCTGCTCAGCTCTTGGCTTGCTACCCATTAACTACATCAGTAGGAGCGGTGTAGCAAATATAAATTGGTGTGCCAAGGTTAAACAAGCATTTGCTTATTTCTTACATGCTGTGCTTTGCGCAAGCCAGTTTCAAATACAATTTAAGAACGTACTACAATCTTGCTTCTAATATGTAAATACCTGACCGCCAAAAATGCAAAATATTCAACTCCAAGAATAATGGATTCTTGTGTTTTTGCTACCAAGCTCTCATCGAAGAACCACAAAGGAATCAAAATGAATTGGATGTTCTCCCTGTCCCAAATTTGGCCTTGTTTTCTCCTAGCCTCAAAACACTTCCACAATTACCCTATTACTGTCCAAGTGTTTTTCTACTATTACAGAAATAAAACTTGGATCATAATTATAGTGGTATATATCCTTTTCATAACTTGGTGCCTTCCAGATGTGCTGGGACATAACTCCTGGAATTCCTAGTCAGACTCAATATATTTGGAGGACATCATATTGGGGAAGGCTGCACTATATAATGAAGACAGAGGCTCCAGTGGATTAGGTTGGAGCAGTTATGGAAAGCCTGGACTTTTGTTCCAGCAGTCTAGCAATCATGGAAAGGTTCCAGCAATCATGGAAAGCATGGAACATTTGTAATAACATGAAGATGGGTTTGGTAGGTGTGCCATCATTCCCTGTTTCCTATAGTCATACTCTGAGTACTATAACTTATATAGCCGAAATGGAACTACCCATGCATAACCCATATTTTCCCATATATGGAAGTGTAAGAAAAAGTATAAGGTTTGTAAAAAAAATTTAAAAAAAAAAGAATGAAAAAGGACCTAATTCAGCTTAGTTAGAATGCTCTGTCCTTATGGATTTCTAACTACTGTACATAGGCGGAGCAGAATACAATGGAATGTTCAGAATAAAGAATGTTGCATTATTGTTGCCTGTTTACATTTAAATACATATGTGAAAGATAATATTGAAAGTTCAGGAATGATAGAGTGAAGATGCAGGCTTTGTATTCCTTTTCTAATTTTTGAAACATACCAATCTTATTTGCTAAGTTACATTAGATCATGACTTTACTTTCTACTCTTTTCTCAAAGATCATTTTCTTTTGTGTTCTAAAGATAGGAATTCATCTTAAAACTTGATGAAACTTAACTACAATATTTGAGGAGTCTGATGGAAATCTGGGACATTAGGAGTGAACATTCTAAAGTTTTTTCTCATCTGTAAAAATACATCTGGGAGAATATGATTTGAATGACTAAAATTATTTTTATAGCTGAAAAATTCTGCTTCTAGGGTAGATAGAAATTATTTTATTTTTAACATATTATAATCTCTATGAATTAGCAAGCCTCATTGTGGTTTCCTCCCAGGCATGAAACTTTAGTAATAGACATTAGCAGTGATGCTGGACATATTAGTCTTACAAGGCTTTGTGGTATAAGTACATTTTTACATGTTTACTCTAAAGCAAATCCCATGTTCAAGGTATCGAATGGCAGCCTTTTAAATGTATTTTTAATTTATTACCTGGCATGGATTTTATGCAGCATATAGCTTGTTAACGGGAGATATTTAGTATTGTCACTGAAGTTATTTGGTTTAATAAGCTTTAACTATACCACTAGGTTATGGACCTGTAGAAATCTGAGGCTCTGAATATATACAGTAGTCCAGATACATTAGTATGAGCAACTAAGAGTAGATTATTGGCCAACGAAGAGAGCTTAAACTTCAAACCATTATGTTAGTAGAGAAGGTATGGTAATTCATCAACCCAGATGATCTGTGGGGATAGGAAGGGTCTGTCTGTTTCTACAAAAAATTTACTCCCAGACGACTTCCTACATCTGGATAATTCATTCTTGGCAGAAGTTACCAAGTAGACTTGCCTTTTACTATTGTAAAAATTGTCACTCCTGCTAATTTTAGACTACTCTAAGAACTTCTAAGTCTCTGAGAGCCTGATAAGAAACTGACCTTTACGTAGTTTATCCAGGGCAGGATCCTCCTCTCCTAAATAACTCTATAGCGTATTCTTATGTATTCTCAGGACACCACATTAACCTCTTTAACCAAATATCTGCATGTATGTTAATGCTGTCCATGTGAAAGAGGTTATAATTACATGTGTAGCACCACAGCCAGAATATGCTCTGAACAATCCTCTGTTCCACATCAATCCGAGAAAACCAAACTCAACCAAATCCTGAGGTTATAAGAAGAGGACAGACACTTACTATTCTTGCTGTATGATTTAGAAGGCAGTATGAAGCATGTTGTGCTGAGGGAAAGTTAAATTGAAAACATTTTGAATTATTTAGAGAGCTAAATAAACTTTCCTTAAATCCAATTTTCTCCAACAGTGTCACATGAACCACAAAGCCGTCATCCATGACAAGTTTAGCAGTGTTGAAATCAAGAAAATGGCAGTAAAAAGACATTCTCAAGCTATTTCACAATTCAGTTTGGGCACTGTTGATGGCTATGTTTATGTGTCTCCACCTTAGTGTTAAAAGATCCAACCAAGTCTGGTTATTCCAACCTTCTGGTAGCTCTTGCTTAAAAGTTGAAGAAAATCATTGAACTGATTCTTGATTAACTTTTGGGGAGTGCCAGATAACTGGAAATTAATGTGTATTAGACAGATGCATCATAAAGCTATGGTGAATAAAATTGTTGATAATAGCAATAGCAATAGCACTTAGACTTATATACCGCTTCATAGTACTTTTACAGCCCTCTCTAAGCGGTTTACAGAGTTAGCATATTGCCCCCAACAATCTGGGTCCTCATTTTACCCACCTCAGAAGGATGGAAGGCTGAGTCAACCTTGAGCCGGTGAGATTTGAACCACTGAACTGCAGCTAGCAGTCAGCTGAAGTAGCCTGCAGTGCTGCATTCTAACCACTGTGCCACCTCGGCTCTTATGCTGAATGCATAATAATGCTGAAGCACATCTGCAGAAAACATTTTATGCAAAAATGGTAATACTAAGCATTGGCGTTGGTATGTATTTTAATACTAAATTCATTTTGTGGACACTCTCTCAAAAATATCCCAGTAAGATTGAACTAAGTATGGTCTGAACTTTTTAAACTCAGGTTTGTGGCTGGGAAACTGTGCGTGAGAGAGTTTAGCTTAAGTGATACAAGATTATTGGACTGGCTCTAATTGACTGCAATGCAAGACCATTTGTAATACAATCCTGCCAATATACTTCAACACTGTGTTGGAGTTCTGTTGCAGAAGAGAAAGGAAAACAAAACCTTCATCCAACATCTATTGTAATTATTGATTCACTATTCCTTTTCCATACCTTTATTTCTAATCCCCTTTCTTTTAATCCATTAACATTTGTATTTGTCTGATCTATTTCACCAGTTTTTAGATTGCATAGAAAGTATCTTTTCTATTTATCTGGTTATCTACTAGATCCAAGATTATGAATAACTACCATGGTACATTTCAGCATCACTGAAGTAACCAACAACAGCACAAACTTAAGAGTCATATTGGTTAACACACAAACTTCCAAATCAAACAACGGAAGCTCTCTGTCACTTCAGTTTCTAAGAAAGTCTATAGGGCCAGAGAATTCTTATACCTAAAGACAATCCTGGAAACTGCTTTTTTCTATTCACACCAAGGAAGAATCATTGCCCTTCCTTGAGGATATAGACCCAAATGCCTATTTTTTGACTCTAGTCATAGTGTTTGAAACTACTTATACTGATCTTTCCTGGTATCATCCTGTAGTTATTCAGCAAATCAAGGGAAAGGGATTAAACTTTTTGTAGAAGTGTCACACATTTGTTGGGTTGATATGTAATACTAAGTGATAAAATGGTTTGCTGGTTTGTAAATCATAGCTTATGGGTTATGAAGTGGTTTATTCAACAAAAGTTATTTACACAAATCATGACTGAGCACAGGGAACAAATCCAGGCATTGGCTTTTAAATGGGAAGATAAAAAGCAAAATGAGTCCATTACTCTCCTCTTGCCCAACCCCCTGCCAGACCCAGAATAGTAACTAGAAATCAAAGTCTTCTCTTCTGGTAGCAGAGTCCCCTATTAAGAAAGCAGTGGTGCTAACATGTGATGCAAACATCACATCATTTCGGAGTAGTGCTTTCTACATCTCCTTAGCATAATTCCACTGCCAATATTCTCTTGCCCTTTTTCTTAACTGGAGAGATCAGCAGCTGGTCATGAATGAAGGATCACTGATGTATAACTAAAGAAAACAGTGCTAGGTCCAACAAAAACACTAACCACACAGAAATCAGATCTAGGCTTTTGTTCCTCTCCCATTCTTCTTTCTGTTTTCAGTTGAAGTAAAAACTGATAAATATTATAGTTATACGGAAAACGTTTTTGAATTTAAGACATCCAGGCAGAGGCTCTTCTTGGTATCTAGCTGGATAGATGCAATTGCTTGGTGCCAAACTATATTCAACTAGTTCTACATACATAGATACATAATTCAGGTAAAGGCAATGAACCTTTGATTGATCATCAGTGAAAAAAAAAGGCTCTTCCCAAGACTGAGAAAGGGTCTTCACATGGTGACTTAGGCATGAACCATTCTTGGTTTGGTCCTGGATTATAGGACATTTAAATCATGGTTCCAACACCTCCCCCATCAGAAACGTTCACTGCAACCGAGTTAACCTGATGGGAGATAATGAACATATAAAAAGTCCTCCAAAGGGTACTCTGCGACAGCCCCTCAAATAAGGGAGTTCTATGTAGAGTATGTTGATAATCACAAATATAGAGCATTTCCATATTTGTAATTTATAGCATCATCCAGGTGGGTGATCACTGGGTGGTACTGTCAATCATTAAGGTAGAAATCCTCAGTCATTAAAGAAATTGCTCTTCCCATAGTGTAACCATATAGTGCCACATCCCTCTCTGACTGCATCAAGTAAGGTATTGGAAATACAAGAAATAGGGGAAAATACATATTCCAAAAGCAACTTGTGTTTATTAAAAAAAATTATAAGCCACCCTTAAAAACTATAGTTTCTCAAGAACAACTTTCTCCAAGGAAGGAAGGGATAGATTAAGACTGAACATTTTTTGCTGAGAATAGTCATTTATTTTAGATTTACCCAGTCTGGGCATCTCCAGATACCCAGACATCTGTCCCCAGAATTTCCCAGCCAATGTGACCATCACTGGGAGATTTTCTCTCTATGTATATCTGGGTTGAATCCATGCTGGAGAAATTTAATTTCATCCCTCAGCCTGGCAATATCCAATGTTGTAGTTAACATTTATTCAGCCTGACTATATCCAGGAATCACCTAAAACATTGTGTGATTTGAAGCAAATAGCTTTCTTCTTTCCAATTTATGATGGATAGTAACCCTGAATATGTGCAAATCTGACTTTAGCTAAACATTTAATTTCAGATTAGTAGCAGGGGTGGGTTCTGGTTTCCTTCACTGCTGGTTCGCTCAATGTTGTGCCGCACGGGCGCATGCGTAGTGCTTTAAAAAAGCTTCTGCGCATGCGCAGAAGCAAAAAACAAGATGGCCACACCTATGGCGCCGCTGAAAGAACTGGTTCGGGGGCGTGGCAGGCCTGGGTCGCTGCCGGTTCTAGTGACCCAGGCCACCAAGTTACTACTGGTTCTATAGAACCGGTCCGAACCGGGAGGAACCAAGCTCTGATTAGTAGACAGAGAAACCAAATTCCCATGCAGGTATTCTGGTTTTTCCTCCAGATGGGAATACATATGGTAGACTTTCAAAACCCAAACAGCTAAGAGTATCCAGAAAGAAGTAGTTTGAGATGGGAGGAATGCTTGCTTTTAGGATGGCTTCATAAAATAAAAAAAATAAAAATATATAAAATAAAATAAAAATGTGTGCTGGATGGGATCTCGGGGAGGGTGGCGGGTCGGAGCATCCCAGTGGTGGTTGGGAGAGGTAGGTATGGCGGGAACCGAAGGGCAGACCATGTGTGGAGAACTAGTACTCGCTGTATCAAAGCGATTGCCTGTTCTGACCCTTCTGGTGACTTGGGTTTTCAGGGCCCTGGCCTCAGGCTGCTGCTGCTTAATGCCAGATCGATTGTGAACAAAGCCCCTCTCGTCCGGGATTTAATCCTGGAGGAGAGAGCAGATCTGGCATGTATAACCGAAACCTGGCTGGGACAGGAGGGGGGTCATGTGTGGAGAACTAGTACTCGCTGTATCAAAGCGATTGCCTGTTCTGACCCTTCTGGTGACTTGGGTTTTCAGGGCCCTGGCCTCAGGCTGCTGCTGCTTAATGCCAGATCGATTGTGAACAAAGCCCCTCTCGTCCGGGATTTAATCCTGGAGGAGAGAGCAGATCTGGCATGTATAACCGAAACCTGGCTGGGACAGGAGGGGGGTGTTCCCCTTTCAGAGATCTGCCCAGACGGGTTTCAGGTGCTGAACCAGTCACGCCTCCAGGGCAGGGGTGGGGGCGCGGCTATCATAGTCCATAAGAATCTTTGTCCTCGCAGGATCCCTGCCCATGAGATTGTTGGGTGTGAGTCTCTCCTTGTGAAGTTGGACTTAGGGGTGGAGGTGGGTTTGTTGATGACGTA
>QLTV01000548.1:4353327-4383047 GCA_003457575.1 Thermophis baileyi
ATAGCTCCCGGTGACCGGTAAGATCCCACACGGTTGGGCTCCTCCAGGTCCCCTCAGCTAAGCAGTGCCGGCGGGCGGGCCCGCGGGGGAGGGCCTTCTCTGTAGCCTCTCCGACTCTGTGGCACCAACTACCCCCCGAGATCCGTACTACCCCCACCTTACTGGCCTTCCGTAAAGCCCTTAAGACCTGGCTTTTCCGGCAGGCCTGGGGCCAATAGTTGTTCTGATTGGCCCATGCATGGTTGTGTGAATGTTTTATTTTAAATATAGTTGGGGTTTTGTTTTTTTTCCCCTTTCTTTTCCTTCTCTGTAGCCGCTCCGACTCTGTGGAACCAACTTCCCCCCGAGATCCGTACTACCCCCACCTTACTGGCCTTCCGTAAAGCCCTTAAGACCTGGCTTTTCCGGCAGGCCTGGGGCCAATAGTTGTTCTGATTGGCCCATGCATGGTTGTGTGAATGTTTTATTTTAAATATAGTTGGGGTTTTGTTTTTTTTCCCCTTTCTTTTTTAAATTGTTTTTATATGTTTTATTTTTTATGATGTAAGCCGCCCAGAGTCCTTCGGGAGTTGGGCGGCATATAAATTTTATAAAATAAATAAATAAATAAATAAACATTTGGCCATGAGATTTGGCAGCTGTTCAAGTCTGCTATCCGGGCTCTATTCATGAGCAAGTCAAAAGACTAAGCAATTCCTCCTCCTTCTTTTTGCTAGTTTTCTTTAGACCAATAATAGATTGGTTAGTCCTTCAGAGTGATAATCTTTGGAAAAGAGGGCTCCAGAACATCTCTTTTTTTTTAGCAGAAATATAATGATTGTATTATTGCTGACCAGCCTTGATTCAGTAGATAGTCAGTATGCTTTGCTCCACAATTCTAATCAGGCTTCCTAAGAAATTATTCCCACTAAATTTTGTGGACGCTATCCCTGTTAAATATATGAACAATTGTATTGTTTGACATATAGTAAGACATTATAGCATATTAGTAGAATGTAACTAATTTTTAGAAGAGGTTTCATGTATGTAGTCAAAGCACTTAGAAGTTTTAATTCATCTCCTCCCTTTTCTAAACACAGATTTTTATTCACTCTATTAAATAAACATTTGAAGGCTATTGAGAGCCCTAAATAAGGGTTTTTAAATGTTTCAAAAATCTGACTTCACCATGAATTAAAAATAAATTCCGAAATGTAACTTTTAACAAACTTTGTGGGAAAGGAGTTGCATTGCTCTAGCTTGGAAAAAATGGCATCTGAGAAAGATTCTCTAATATATTGAAACTCAAGTCACAGAAGACCTTGTGGGACTTTAAGTGTCACATACCTGCTACCTCCACAAACACTGGTTGTGAATTTTGAAACATATACTGGTTTAGCAATTAAAATAGGCATTTTACCAGTATTTTACTCAAGATGGGAGAGTTTGAACAGATAATGCAAATATGAGCATGACTTTATAGCCAGCTTTATTTTATTTTATTAAAAAAGAGTTGTGAAATAGATTTGTTTAAGATGAAGAAGTGTGGTGGTGATAACCTCTCTTCAGTTGATTCATAATCGTGCTAAATGCTAATGTGGTTTGTTTAGCTTGGCTTGTCTGTCAGAAAAGCAAACCATGATTCTATGTGAACCCCCAAAGGAGTAAGTTATTTTTTTAAGGGGAAGGAGCTTGTTAGAAAAACAGAAATAAGGCACAGATTTCTAAACTTACCACTGCAACTGTCTTGCCGTTGGGTTAGAGTTGATATATTATTTTCCTGACCCATTTGGACTTTACATATTTTGTGTTCTAGACAGTCCAAAAACTGACCTATTTAAAATACTGTAAAACTGGAGAGGTGCCCTGGCTGGAATAAATCTGTAGGTCATAATGAAAAAGATGAAGAATTTGATATATCCTGAAACTATTTTAACCCTGTAGTATGAGGATGAAAGAAAAGGAAATACTTTCAAACTAAAACTTCAAATTTTCAAACTAAACCTTTACACTGTTCTCCTCCTCTTTCCTATGGCCTTTCAGAATTCATTTACAGACATAAACAGACATAACCAAGGGATCGGGGTTGTCAAAGAGAGCCGAGGTGGCGCAGTGGTTAGAGTGCAGCACTGCAGGCTACTTCAGCTGACTGCTAGCTGCAGTTCAGCGGTTCAAATCTCACCGGCTCAAGGCTGACTCACCCTTCCATCCTTCCGAGGTGGGTAAAATGAGGATCCAGATTGTTGGGGGCAATATGCTGACTCTGTGAACCGCTTAGAGAGGGCTGTAAAGCACTATAAAGCAGTATATAAGTCTAAGTGCTATTGCTATTGCTATAAATTAAGATGGCAGCTGTGACCATGTGTTTAAACCTTTGTTCCTCCAACCACACAGTTGTGCAGATTTGATTACCCCGTTCTAGCTCCCATCTTCACTTTTTTTGACATTTCTATACTGTAGATACTCCTAGGTATCATCCTGTTGCTAACAAAAGCAAACAGTGCCCCCGTTGCTAATAAACACTGTAGACCAGGGGTGTCAAACTCACGGCCCATGGGCCAGTTGCGTCACGTGCTGGCCCCGCCCCCACCCATTTTAGCGAAGGGGAAAGAAGTCCCAATACGTCATGTGACGCCACCATGACGACGCGAGTTTGACACCCCTGCTGTAGACTAATAAACAGCTGAAAATATTGATTCTTTTCTCAAAGCTTGCAATTCCCAGAAAAGAGGATTCATATAAGGAAAACAAAACCATTATTTGTCCCCAATGCCCCAAAGGCAACAATTTATTTATATTTTATATTCTTTAATTATGTGTTGAAATGCAAATTGGGAAAACAGTAGTTTGATGTTTAATGCTACCCAACAACTAGCCGAACATTAGGAAAAAATCTAATAGCAAGAGAAAATCGACAATGGAACCCGTTGCTAAGAGAAGAAAGGGAGTCTCCTTTATTGAGTGCTTTCAAGCAGATACTATACAAAATATAGTTGCGATCTCAACTTTTTGCTTTACATTTCTAAGAGATACGAGCCAGTTCTATAACAACAAAGTTAATCTAATCATCAAAATCTAAAATGAACATTTCATCTTTTTCTGTTTCGAACATAAAGTCCAGAAGCGGTTTCCAAGTGGAAACAAAACTGGATTAGTTTGTCTCTTTAATTAAAACAGTTAGCTTTGCCATCTCCGCCAACTCCCATCACTTTTTCCATCCATTCTTCCATTGTGGGAATTGACGTGTCTTTCCATTTTTGCGCATATACTATAGGATTCTCACCGCTGTCAATTTATATAATAACAAAGTTCCAAATTTTCTTTCAAGTTTTTTATCCAACAGCCCTAAAAGGAAAACTTCTGGTTTCAATTTTATATTTGAAGCTAGGGAGGGTCCCTTCTGAGCCTTTTTCTCTGGTCATTATACATCTGTGAGCTATGATGTCTCTTATCTGATTGTTCTCTGGGCAGCATTTCTTCACCACGTCTCTCACATACCATTACAATTGAAGACAAGCACCTCGGAATCCATCTAAAAGCCAAGTAGCAATGACTGCTCCTTGTCGAGCAACGGTATTACCCAGATGAACCAAAGTGCACCCATAACTCCAGTATATGCATCTTTTGCCCACTATATGCATTCAGATGTATGTTCCAAATACTCTACTTGGCTCTGCCCTTGAAGACTGTGTTGTCATAGTTCAACACAGGGGTGGGTTCTGGTTTTTTTCGCTGGCGGTTCACTCAGTGTCGCGCTGTGCGCGCTTTGCGTGCACTTTGCATGCACTTCGTGCATATGCAGTGCTTAAAAAAGCTTCTGCGCATGTGCAGAAGCAAAAAACAAGATGGCGGCGCCTATGGCACTGCCGAAAGAACCGGTTCAGGGGCATGGCAGGCCTGGGTCGCGGCCGGTTCTAGCGACCCAGGCCACCAAGTTACCACCGGTTCTAAAGAACCAGTCCGAACCAGGAGGAACCCACCTCTGGTCCAACAACAAAGAGATCAAGGCATGAATATAACTTTCTAATCCAAAAAAAGGCATAATTATTACATAAAAAGGAATTGTCCAAAGCCACAGCCACTCAAGCTTCCACTGCCCCATGAACAAGAGTAGTGACTCCAGGAGGACTTCAGTTCCATTTGGGAAAATGCAACTCTATTACAACTAAAATAGCAAGATTCCAGAAACAGAGGGCCGATCAATCCATAGCCATTCAGCCCTTCTAGAGCTATGTGATGGCCAACTCAGACTGAGATGAATGTGAGATTAAGCTGTTCAGGATGCCTGGAGAAATAGCAACCTCAAAGGGAGCCCAGAAATCAGTTGCCAGAGGCTAACATGGCTGAGGAACATTCCAGTTATCTGGAGGCAACAGAAGATGAGGGGTTAGCACTCTTCTTATAGTATGTAAGACTGAGCACAGAGCAGAACAGAGATCTGCAAGGCTTCTTGCATGTTAAGGATGTTTCTGTCCATCATGCAATTCCACTTAAGAGCCATTGCTGCCCAGAAGTTATCTGTTGGGACCAACTGCTCTGCTTGCTAAACCTTCTGTTGTTTGTCTCGTGTACCTGTTGCCTGTGGAAACTACTTCTTGGAACCCAGAATGACTGACAAGCCCTGTTTGAACTCTTGGACTGTGACCTGGCTATGCTTTTGTTCCCCCACTTTGGATTCTGGCTGTACAAACTCTTTGCAAGAAGCTCTCCGGGGATTTGTTGCTCTGCTGCTTTGTGCTTCTGTTTGCATCTATGTCCTACCTTCTGCCTGTATCTACTAAATCCTAAGTAAAGCTCCTTGCAATTACTTCTTGGTACGTGTGTGTCTATCCTGGGACAGGACTGGTTAAGTATGAATCTTCTCTTTCCCATCCGGATCTTAGATCAGTGATGGCTAACTTTTTGCCATCACGTGCCAAAAGCGGGGGGAGCGGGGTGGGTGTCGCACGCGTGCGTGCCCACACCCATAATTCAATGTGACCCACCCCCCCCCGCGCTCCCCCCGCTTTTGGCACGCGATGGCACGGTGGGCACGGTAGGCACGTTTTTTGCCCTCCCCAGGCTCCAGATGCTTTCTAGGAGCCTGGAGAGGGTGAAAACAGCCTTCCCCACCCCCCTGAAGACCCTCCGGAGGCCGGAAACAGCCCGTTTCCCGACTTCTGGTGGGACCAGAAGGCCCATTTTTTGCCCTCCCCAGGCTCCAGAGGCTTTCTAGGAGCCTGGGGAGGGCGAAAACGGCTTTCCCCACCCACCCGGAGGCCCTCTGGAGGCTGGTAACGGCCCATTTCCCGACTTCAAGTGGGACCAGAAGGCCCATTTTTCGCCCTCCCCAGGCTCCAGAGGCTTTCTAGGAGCCTGGTGAGGGCCAAAACGGCCTTCCCCACACCCCCAGAGTCCCTCCAGAAGCCAGAAGCGCCCTCCCAGAACCTCCGCGTGAGCCCTTTACTTACCTCAAAACAGGCCGCGTGGAGACTCCTGGGAGGGGAGGGGGGCGTGGGCAGCCAAAAATCAGCTGGCCAGCGCACGCATGCGCGCTGGAGCTGATCTACGGCAATGGCTCCTGTGCTGGCAGATATGGCTCTGCATGCCACCTGTGGCACGCGTGCCATAGGTTCGCCATCACAGTCTTAGATCCTCCAGGCATGAAGATAGAATTTTGATAGCAACATCTGCATATTGAAGAGATCTAACCCAGTGATAGCAGATGATCTGCCTAGAAGTTCATGTAGATATTAAACAGGAGTGTTGAAATCAGGGGTGAAATCCTACCGGTTCGGGAGAACTGGTAGCGGACATTTGGCCTGGGTCACCGAACCGGTAGCGACTGCTGGCTGGCCACCCCCCAAAACGGTCCCCCGGTTGCCGCTCGCTTGCCCCGCCCCACCCCTCTGCAGCTTGCCTGCCTGAAGCGCTGCACCCCTGATCTGCCTACCAGGTAAGCCTGCGAGTCGCAGCCTACCTAGCTGCCTCTCCCCCCCACCATCCCAACCTGCCTCCCCTACTCCCTTCCCCATGGCCCGCAGCCCTGCCATGCTTGCCTGCCTTCCACGCGGCCTTCCCAGAGTCCCTGTGCCCAGCTTGCGAAAGCAGACAAGTGGAAGGCCACGTGGAAGGCAGGCAAGCATGTCGGGACCGCGTAGTGGTGGCAGCGCGAGGCTCTGCCCATCTGCCCAGTCTCTGCTTTCCACCGTATCAGCCTGCCTCCCCTACTCCCTTCCCTGCGGGCCGCAGTCCTGCCATGCTTCCCTGCCTTCTATGTGGCCTTCCCGATGTCCCCGTGGCCACCTTGCGAAGGCAGGCAAGCGGAAGGCCACATGGAAGGCAGGCAAGCATGTCAGGGCTGCGGGGAAGGGAGCTAGCAGCCTACTCCCGTCCCCGCAGCCCTGCCTTCCACGCAGCCTTCACGGCTTCCCATGGCTGGCTTGCGAAGGTAGGCAAGCGGAAGGCCACGTGGAAGGCAGACAAGCATATCGGGGCCGCGGGGAAGGAAGCTAGCAGCCTACTCTCTTCCCCGAATCCCTGCCATGCTTGCCTGCCTTCCACGCGGCCTTCCCGGCGGTCCCCCATGCCCGCTTGCCTTCCAAGGTCAGTGTTCAGCCCGGCCCAGCCAGTGGGTGGGTGGGTGGCCCTTGGTGGAAATGCTGGGGCTGAGAGGGGCGGTGGCGGCGGTGCTCTGGGAGGGCAAGCGGATGTCCCAGGGCTGCTGCACATGCACCCGCCCCATTTCTGCAAAGGCAGAAACAGCAGTGCGATCCAAAGAGGGGGATGCTGCAGAAAAGGCCACCTTCCAGCCAGGCCCGCGTGCCTCCCGTGCCAGCTCTGTGGGGCTTGGGGCTTCCCACCCAGCCATCTGCCTGCTCACTTTGCAGATCGGCCCGGCCGACCACCGGCACCACTCTGGGAACTCGGCCCACAGAGTCACTTCCCACCAGTGAAGACGCGGAACGAGAGGCGTGGAAGCTGCTGCCAGCCAGCAGCCTCCTGCGTGGGGAGAGGGCCAGGCCCAGCCGTGCCACCGCAGAGCCCGCGGCACGTTCCCTTCGGCCTGGGCGGCGGTGCTTACCCAGGCGGGCCAGTGCGGGTAGCCCTTCATCTTGGCAAAGACCAGGTCGCTACACAGATGAAGGGCTACACGTACTGGCCCGCCCGGGTAAGCGCCGCCACCCAGGCTGAAGGGAAAGCGCCGTGGGCTCCGTGGTGGCGTGGCCAGACCTGGCCCTCTCCCCGTGCGGGGGCTGCTGCCCGCCCACCCGCCAGTGGGAAGCAGCACCGCAGCCGAGTCTCCTTCCCCCGCAGCGCTGGACTCCGCGGGCCAAGTTCCCGGAGTGGCGCCGGTGGTTGGCCGGGCCGAGCTGCAAAGAGAGCAGGCAGGTGGCTGGGTGGGAAGCCAGTGGGCTGCTTCAGAGCCCCAAGCCTCGCAGAGCTGGCCCTGGAGGCACGCAGGCCCAGGTGGAAGGCGGCCTTTTCTGCAGCATCCCCCTCCCTTCTTTGGATCGCCCTGCAGGGGAGGCTCTGCCTTTGCAGAAACGGGGCGGGCGGTTTGTACGGAGGATTGGTGGGGGGGATGCGTGGCCCTCCAGGATGGAGAGCGGGGCAAGAGAAGGCTCCAAGGTTCACTTGGGCAGTCAAGCCAGATGGCGGAGGGAAACTCAAAGCATGATTGGGGGCTTCAGAAGGGCAGAATGTGCTTCAGAATGTGCAGCTCCTGGCTCTAACAGTGAGTGACATGAGTGACGTCAAGTTGGCCATGCCCACCCGGTCACATGACCACCAAGCCACCCTTACCAAGCCATGCCCACAGAACCGGTAGGGAGAATTTTTGGATTTCACCACTGGTTGAAATCCACCCATCTTAATGTTGCCAAGGTTGAAAAACACCAGTGTAGGCTATGTTTGACCCAGAATTGTTGTTATGCTGGCATGGTTTAAGGCTGCTTTAAGGCCTGCCTTCAGCCCTAGTCCAGCCACACTGGACTCCTACCAAGTTGCTCAATAACAGGGTAGAATTCTCAGTCAGAAGTTTGCCTACCATAGCTAACAGCAAGGTAAGCATAAAATAGCTCAGCAAGAACTCAGCAAGGCTTTATGATTTATGATTTAACTTTATCAGCAACCAAAAGTCATTCCTCTACCAATTAAGAAAGCTTAGGAAAAAACAGGAATAGATTTGTGGATGAAAGGCTATCCATGCAAGCTTAGGTCTGGTGTTGAAAATAAACTTATACACAGAATAAAAATTGAGAGGTTCCTTCTTCCATAGTTTGCCTGTTTTCCTGAGCTCTATTTTGCCCTATCTGTTTCTGGCTGGCTGATCTATGGCACACAGTTTGAACAGGCTAGGAGTGTAAGGAACTAAAATGATCACCTTTCAGTAAGTTGGCTAACCTGTGGAGTATAGAGTTGTATAGAGATTAGAAAACTGAACAGTTATGCTGATTGTTGAGCATTCACAAAGGTCATTGCTCTGAAAATCTATGCATATTTTTTGTTATGATGACATTAATGTTTTGCTTGAATCTTGAATGCTCACAATGAAGTACGTTTAGAAGTCTATAGTGGTTAAAGGGGATTTTTCTGTATTAGGTATCAAATAGAGTCAGTCAATCAAAATGGAGCTGGAAGGGACGTTGGAGTTTTTTTTTCCAACCCCCTTCTCAAACAGGAGACCCTATACCATTTCAGATAGGTAGCTGTGCAGTCTTTTCTTAAAAACCTCCAGTGATGAAGCACCTACAACTTTTGAAGGCAAGATGTTCCACTAGTTAATTGTCCTCACTGTTAGGAAGTTTCTCCTTAATTCCAGGTAGCTTCTCTCCTTGATTAGCTTCCATTGATTATTTCTTATCCTGCCTTCTGGTGCTTTGGAAAATAAGTTGACCCCCTCTTCTTTGTGGCAGCCTCTCAAATAATGGAATACTGCTATCATGTCACCCCTAGTCCTTCTTTTCTCTAGACTAGCCATACCCAATTCCTGCAACTGTTCTTCCTATGTTTTAGTCTCCAGACCCTTAATTATCTTAGTTGCTCTTCTCTGCACTTTTTCCAAAATCTCAACATCTTTTTTGTAATGTGGTGACCAAAACTGGATGCAGTATTCCAGATGTGGTCTTACTAAGGCTATATAAAGCGGTACTAATACTTCACGTGATTTTGATTCTATGCTTCTGTTTATACAACCAAGGATTGTATTAGCTTTTTTGGCTGCTACCGCACACTTCTAGCTCATGTTTAAGTGATCATCCACTAGGACTCCAAAGTCCCTCTTACTGTTTTTGAGCCAGGTTTCACCTTATCTGTACTTATACCTTTGGTTTTTCCTGCCTATATGTAAAACCTTGCTTTTCTCTACATTAAATTTCATGTTGTTGGATAGGGCCCATTGTTCAAGTCTGTCAAGATCTTTTTGAATCCTGAGCTTGTCTTCTGGGGTGTTGGCTATTCCTGTCAGTTTAGTGTCATCTGCAGATTTGATGAGTTCCCCTTCTATTCCCTCATCTAAGGCATTTATGAATATATTGAAGAGTACTGGGCCTAAGACAGAACCTTGTGGCTTACTTCCCTCCATGTAGATGTAGTATCATTAAGAACTACTCATTGAATATGGTTTGTCAGCCAGTTACAAATCCATCTGATTGTAATGCTGACTATCCCACATTTTTCTACTTTACCAAGAAGTAGACTGTGATCTACTTTGTTGAATGCCTTGCTGGAGTTTAAATATACTGTACTATGTCTACAGCATTTCACTGGTCTATTATTTAGTCACTTTGTCAAATAATAAAATAAGATTAGTCTGGCATGATCTGTTTTTAGGAAACCTGTGCTGGCTACTAGTTATAAGTTTATTTGTTTCTAGAAGTTTACATATCTGTTTTTTAATTATTTTTTCCAGTATCTTCCCAGTTATTGATGTTAGGCTGATAGTCTGCAGTTTCCTGGGACTGTTCTTTTCCTTTTTTGAAGATGGGAACCACATTAGCTCTTTTCCAATCCTCTGATAGTTCCCCGGTGCTCCAGGATTTTTTAATTTTTATTTCTAGTCTGTCATTTACAGTTATATTTTTGGTAGGTTGGGCTATATCAACGGTTCTCAACCTGTGTGTCGTGACCCCTTTGGGGGTCGAACGACCCTTTCACAGGGGTCGCCTAAGCGCGTGCTAGCCCACCATCTTGGTGCCACACCCCCTTTGTCACCTCATCGCATGTGGGGAGGGGACGGGGTGGGGGTCGCGGCATTAGGAAGGTTGAGAACCACTGGGCTATAGGGGTTTTTTTGTGTGTGAAGACTGATGCAAAGAATGAGTTAAGCAGCTCTGCTTTCTCTCTACTAACATCTTCTCTCTTTAATGTACCAACTGTTTCCTGAGTTCTGTGTCTGTATTTTGAGTCCTGAGTATGTATTTTATATAGTGAATCTAGAAAAATGCCAACTAATTCAGTACATCTGCAGAGAATTAATCTCCAAACCAGGCATTCAGAGAATCGTAAAACTCAGAATTTCTAAGGAAGCAAGGGAAGACCTGATGCCCTCTCTGTGAAAAATCGCCCACCATTAAGGAACCACTATTAAATACAAGAGGCTAAAGAAAATGGGTAAAACAAAACAGAGTAAGGTAGCAAGCTGTGTTAGCTGACTGGTTCAAATGTGATATAGAAGACAGTGGTTGTCATGCTTCATTCAATAATTTGAGAAATGAATTTCAGGATCCTGTGGAAAGACATGGTGACAAAACATAGCTGTGTTTCAAAGGTGGGACTTTATAAAGAGCTAAAGAAAACCTGGGCTTGAAGAAAGGAGTTGAGGGACCTCCTGGAACACTTGAGCTGTATAGCATCTTTCTGCTAGGGAAATGTGTTATCCTGGTAGTTAATAATCCCTAAAACATCCCAATGTGTAAAGAAAGGTGGATTCCATGAAGTTGGTCAATCAAACTATGCACTTCTTTTCCCAGTGTGGAAATGCATAGTGTCTGCAATTTTGGTGAACATGAGCTACAGGCATCCCATTATAAAACCATAGAGAAAACCGGTCAGACGTCTATGTTCATGAGGCCATCTCAGCCAATCCATGATACTATTGGACTTATGTGTCTTGTTTGAAAATGCAACCACTTATTTTGAGAATTCTGTTATATGAGAAGAGAATTCTATCTTAAGTCCTTTCTCAGAGAAAAGGCAAGCCCCCAAGGAAAAGCAATTTTGGACTGAGCACTTTCAAATATCCAGTCTTCACATAAATGAGGTGGTAACTGTCTCGTGAACAGCAATACAGCTTCATCAACTGAATGTTTGGATTGATCCTCATTCCAAAAAAGAATAAGCATCACTGAATAGGATTACAATGCGTCAAGGAAGAAGCACAAGATTCCAATTGCACTAATGTAAAAATATTTTTAAAACATCTCAAACTCTTATACTGACTAATCATGGCCACAAGAGTAACTTGCATTTAAAAGAGGGGATGAAGAAGGCTTCATGTGTGTTTTGCAGATTGCTAAAATATGTATGGTGATAGTATAAGGATATATTTGATCAATTACAATAAGTTGGATTCATACAACACATTATGATTTGACTATACAAACTCAGCCTTTCACTAATGTTGAAGAGGTAAAAAAAACCTTCAATGCTCTTCCCCTTTATGACTCCCACCTTCCCATCATACACTGCCTCACTTTCTATATATTTTACATCTCTTGCACAATATTCAGACGGAATATGCTCATGCAAGAGGAATCATCTTTCATCCAAGCTATTGACTGAGACAAAAGATACCTGCTTAAACAAAGAGGCAATTCTAATTCTTGAAACAATTGTAAGGTAATAACAAATAACATACTGTGATGCAATGTGAGGTACCTTCATCTTAGTTCACCTCCCAGTTATGTTGTTTTCTTCTATTCCCTGGCTGAGCCTACACATCAAACTACCGATATGTGATGATTTCTTAAATAAGCTGTTGTAACCAGATTCATAAAACCTTAAGCTATAAATCGTATCTTATATGGGTGCATAATACATTTGCTAAAGTAAAGTCCACAAATGCTTTATGACTGACTCATGGGCACCAATAAAGGATGGGCAAGGAAAAGAAATTATCTCATACACATGATGTTTTCATGCAGAAGTTGCAAATTATGTAATTTGTACTCTGATATACACTGCATTACTCATCTCATTCACAGTAAGATACCATGATGTACAGGAGCTTAACATGGGTTCCAATAGAAGCCAATGGACTCACCACAATATGTAATCTAGTTTATACATACAGCAGACTTCTTTATGTCCTTCCTAATCTCATTTCTTCCATCAAATATCTTAAAGGAACCTTATTCCTTTAAACCTCATATATACACATGAAGATAAAAAATGTTTGCAGGGAAAAAACTTAAGTTGCTTTCCAATGCAAATACATTTAATACTACCATAATATTTAACTGATCCTGCTTCCTCTGTACAATGAAGTTTAGAAATGGGATGTAGATGGCTTTCTTCATGCCCAATTACAATACAAGAACAAGTTTGGGACTTACGCACTTTCCTCACCTACACACACACACACACACACAAACACACACACACACACACACACACACTTTCCCCTTCTAGAACAGGCATGAGAAGATGAAAGAGGGCGGGAGACAAAACACAGTCAGGCTTGCAAGGTTCTGTTATTATGGCCTCTCACACAAAGTACAGACCTAGTTTTCCCGTGAAGTCTGTTTCCTGATTTGATCTCCCAAATGTCTTCCAAATACTATCTTGTTTACCAGGACTTAAGGAAGGTTTCAGCCCTCTTTCCTTATATAAAGGTTTGTGTCTGTTTCCCTCAAGGTCATCTCTCTGATTCTCTACAACAGCGGTTCTTAACCTGTGGGTCGCGACCCCTTTGGGGGTCGAACGACCTTTTCACAGGGGTCGCTGAGCTCGCTAGCCCGCCATCTTGGTGCCACCGTCAGCAGGGGTGAAATGCTCCCGGTTCGGCCGTGCCTGCAGGTCGCCGGACAGCCGGTAGCGACAGAAGCGGGAGACTTCGCCCGGACGCCGCCATTTGGGTTCTTTTACCCTCTGCGCATGCGCAGAACGCTTTGCGCATGCGCAGAGGGTAAAAGAACCCAAATGGCGGCGTCCGGGCGGGTGGGCAAAGTCTCCCGCTTCCGTCGCTACCAGCTGTCCGGCGACCCGCAGGCATGGCCGAACTGGGAACATTTCACCCCTGGTGCCACGCCCCCTTTGTCACCTCATCGCGCGTAGGGAGGGGCGGGGCGGTGGTTGTGGTGGGGTGGGGGTCGCAGGGGGGTCATGGCATTAGGAAGGTTGAGAACCAATGCTCTACAAGAAGAAAGAAGAAAACTACAGCTTTCTTTTTCAACTAACCACTGTATTCAAACTGAGTTACATTCGTTTTAATAACAGATGGTCCAAACAAAGCAATTTCAGATCTATGTTCTGAAATCTAAAAGTAACTGAAGGTTGTGCATTGCACTAATCCAAGTGATTTCATGAGATGCACCAACAAAGATTTATTAGACAAACCACTCTTGAAACAAATTATGATTTTGCCCAGTATGAAATGGAGATTAATGAATAAGAGCAAAAATAGGTGCTGATTGATATCTATTATTACTATTGGTCTAATGTAGATGAGCGGATTAGACTAGTTTTCTTACTGGAATTGTTCAATAAAGATGTAAGTGGAGGCTTGTTTTAATGTCTACAATTTGGAAATAAACCTCCAATGAGAGATCACTGACTGAATGCCAGTCAACTCTCTAAAAAGTGCCAAAGCCAAGAGAGAGGGGGGGAGAAAGAGAAAGAAAGAAGCCACCATCCTAAAAGGGCTCGGTTATCATGAGTTATCTGAAAATCTCAGTAGCCACCTCATATTTAGCCCTGCCCAGACCAATCAGAGGTGGCGCAGTGGTTAGAGTGCAGTACTGCAGGCTACTTCAGCTGACTGCTAGCTGCAGTTCGGCGGTTCAAATCTCACCGGCTCAAGGTTGACTCAGCCTTCCATCCTTCCGAGGTGGGTAAAATGAGGACCCAGATTGTTGGGGGCAATATGCTGACTCTGTGAACCGCTTAGAGAGGGCTGTAAAGCACTGTAAAGCGGTGTATAAGTCTAACTGCTATTGCTATTGCTATAATCAGCTCAATGCACATTTTATCAAAGCCACCCAAAAGCCTTTTTTCTTCTTCTTATTCTTTCGCAGTATGAGAATTACGAACAGAGCTTTTCAGCTCTGACAAGAACTATGTGCCTTTTGTAAAGAAAGATGGTGAACGTACCACCAGAGACAGAAAAAGAAAATATACAGTGAATGAAAGACTGAAGGCACCATGGGGCAGGCCCCAAAGAAGGGGAAAGGAATATGTTCACAAAAAGGGAATGCCTCTCCTTGCACACACTATATATTCCCCTTTCTCCGGAAATGGACAAAAAAAATTAAGACTTCAAGGACAGGCTCCAGGGATCCTGGTTAGCTCAAGGTCAGGCATGATATTCTGGGACTACTGGGTCAGCAGCTGGAAACTTAAACAGCTGCTGAATTCATTCTCTCTGCAACTAATAAAAGAGCACCATGTATGTTTCGATCAGAATAGATTTATCTCTGGATTTCTCTCCACCCCCCACGCCAAATCTCCGAAAACACACAAGCCCTAGAGATCTGCTTCAGAAATGGAATTTCCATGCTAAAGGAAGCTTTGGAATGCCAAAGGTTGTTTCATTCTTAATGGAGACAGAATGTCAGAAATTTTCCATTTTAAAAATATGATTAAATAAATATATAAATCATAGGCCAAACACAAAAGAAAACGGAGAGTTTCTCTTCCCTCCCCATGTGCCTAAAAGCTTTCTGAAGGTCCTGACTGCTGCTTCTGATCTACTGTGCTAATAAAAACATCCAATGTTGGGTAAACATTTGAAAAAAAATCCTTGTGTTCTTGTTCCAAATTCTCCTGTATTTGGCTGTCATGCACCCCTCTGTTAGTTGTGTGCAAAGTCTTTGTTGAACTTTCAAGGACCCCGCATTCAGGTATTACACAATGATCTGTAATAATATATGCATTTTATTTCTATTTATTTTCCATCACAAGTTGTTTACCTGAAATATCCTGTTGTATTTTATCAAGGTCTTATTGTAGAGTGACCAATGAAACATCATGAAATATATGGAGGGGGGAGAGGGAGAAGGAGAAGAAAGAAGACCCTTGGGGGGGGAAACCTATTATCTCAGCAATGGAAACTCAAGAAACTGCTTCAAAATTAAGCTATCATTACAAGAGGGACCTTCTTCCTTGGAGAACTCACCTAACCTCAGCAGGCTGGCGGCCCAGAAAATGAATTCACCAAAAATAATTGTTTCATAGAAGGATAGGCAATTCCCAAACGGTTTTGAACGATGCTGATACCAGTAGCTTGAATAGTATCAGAAACATGTAAAGTATTTGTTGTAAGCTGGACATATATTATCTTGTACCAATAAAAATTTCCAAAAAAGAGCTTCAAAAAAGAATTGCAGTTGTCAAGTTGGAACAGAATGAACAGATAACCATGGCCAGGTTACCTGTTTCCAGAATGGCATGTAGTTGAAACACCACTGAGCCAAACTAGTTTAAAACTGTGGAATTGGATCTAACAACACTCCTAAACCTGATCCTTAATAGGAAACCCAACTCTATACCTAATATATATTCCACTCATCTGAGATCAGACAGACTTGGAGTTTGTCTCAACTTAGTTTTATTTCATGAGCCCTTACTGCTAACTTAAGATATGTATTCTGTATAACAATTTCTGCAGTTCATCATGAAACCAATGCATTACTGCCTCTGGAATTCTGAGAAATTGTCCAGCCACCTATACAGGATAATAGAGCACAAGAATAGTCAAAATATTATTTTCCTATGCTACCATTAGCCAGATCTAATGCTCTCATGGCTGGCAACAATGGGAATGACCCTAATACATATGGAATAAACCAGATGTGATGGTTTCTCTTGTACTTCTCTATGAGAATCCATCCATAATGTTTTGATAACAGCACAATTATTCACCTGACAACAGTAATCACCATTTGTCACTAACCATTAATGAGCCTGGAGAGTAAAAAAACAGCAACAACAACTAGTGGTTCCCTCAAGAAACTAAGATATTTTCCCCCTTTGGAAAACAGTTCTGCTAAAGGATTCCAATGTTTAGTAACATTTACATTCTAGCTCATAAGCTGATTTGTTAAGAGTATCTGGCAATGTGTGACCGTCCTACGGTAAATAAAGCCTTCCAAAAAACAAGGACACCAAAGCAAGTTTGCTGAAACAATCTAACACTCATCCCAGTACAGCTTCTGTTTCTGACTGGAAACAGTCAAATACCAAAGAAATAAAATGTTAGGTAGTCTTTTCCAGGCTTAAGCCATGTCAAAGCAAGACGTAACTCCCTAACACTACAACATGGAGGTGATTCTAATCAGAACGTCAGTAAGATTCGTTTATTCAGGAAGTACAAAATATAGATGAAAGACTCATATTTCCCAGGCCTGTTGGAATGTGAGTTTCTCAGCCTGCATTTCTGCATTTCTGAGCAATATGCGTATTCTCCAATCAGTATGCATATTTCCAGGTCAATATATACAGTATGCCACTACCAATAGATCTCTGCAGTTGAGTAGTTCATTAAATTTGCATAATAGCCAGTTGTACTAGAATTTAGCTCAGTAATAGAGAATCTTTTTGCATACAGAGAGCCCCTGATTTAATCCCTGGCTTCTCCTGAAAAGGCTAAAAATGACTGTAGTCAGAAATCTTGAAGAGCTGTCCTTGCCCACATAGTCAATACTGGATTTAATTATTTAATTAAAACATTATTTGGTTGGCCATTTTCCAATGGTACACATATTAGCTGTACAAGTTCATCATGTAATTTTAATGATTAGCATCCCTTGATAAATTTTTTGTCAGTTTCTCTTTCATGAATCTCTCTATTCTTCTGAAATCATTGCACTATCACCTCCTTAAAGAAGAAAAAAATCCATAAATTTACTGTATGCTATGCAATCTTAACTGTTCCTCCCCACCTCCAGTTTTTCTAGGTGTTGTCAGTCTGACCTGCATTTTCTGTAAATTAATGTTATGAGATGTGTGCACTGTTCTCTCTACTCATTTTCTCTATATTTTGCCTCATCTTATGAAAATTTGGCATAGTTTCCTCTTGGCCATATTTTTTTCCAAATGGAAAAACACTGGCAAAAGCTGGAATCCCCCCAAAGGCAATCCATGCATATTTGCCCAGAAGTATATCCTGCTTGAGTACAATAGGAACTTACATCTGGGAAAATAGGAAAGGCTGGATTTCAGCCTCATTCCCATTTAGAATCCATTAAGTACAAGGATCAAAAATAAGGATTATATTCTGACAGTAATTTATAACAAGAACGTTCCACAGTTTCCAAGAATGAATTGTATGCAATGTGAACAAAGACCTGCTTGAATGGAGACAGTCTTGCAAATTTATATCCAGGTTACAAGGGGTTAATACTTTTAGAAGAAGGAATAGGATTAAAAAGAATGATTGAAAACAATCACTATTTGAGACACAAATGTGTCAAAATGACTAAAGTTCAAATGTGCAAAAGTCCTCTTAACATCAGTTGCCACAATTCAGGGAAACCATTCCAGATCCTCCAGTGAGATTGTAGCAACACATGAGGACAGACGCTCTTATCCAGATAAAGATCTGAGTGAAGAACAATCTGCAGTAGGAGCTGTTCTGTTCATTGGATCATATCTAATGGTATAGTAAGCTTAAGAACAGCTAGTGCTGTATCTAGTGAGATGGGCTAGAGGGAATGGCACTGCTCACTGTATTTTCAAGGACTTAACCAGGACAAAGATAAAAAATAAAGCAATACAGAAGTAGCAGAAGCTGTGCTTGAGGAGCAGTAGGTCTTACCTACTATTCCCAATGCAGCTTTGCTTTACCTGCCCATTTCCCTATGCTTCCCCTTAGTACCGCCACTAACTTTGTTGGCCTCATTCTGGATTCACAGCAAGAACAACACAAGGGGTCTGGGGAAGCAGTGAACCAAAGACTGGAGGAAAGAACATTGAAAGAAAGATGGAATAGTTCTTGGAACAGAGGCCTTCTGAATGGTGTCTCCAGATCTGATGCTTTATTGAACCTTGCAGTATGTTTTTAATACCTTCTTTGCAGGCCTACTTCTGAGACTTTTCATACACTAGTGGGATGTCCAGACAAGGGCACAAACTGGGAAAATCCTGGTAAGATTGAGATAAATGGTAGGCCGTGAGTATGGATAAGAAAAATCAAGTTTCATCTCATTTATGGACTCAACTGAATAACCCATGCTGCTTTTACCAAATCACTAAAAAAAGAAAAAAGAAACAAACAAACAAAAATCTGCAGTATTAGGATGACAACTCCAGGCTTAAACTGGAACTCGTTGATTGATTGTTTTGCTGGATTGGATTAGATTTCTATAGCCACGCATCTCAACAAATGAATTAGTATCCATCCACAGGTCCTGGTGAATTTTGAAAGTCTTCCCAGTTTTCAAAGCAGAAACAATGCCAGTTACATCCAGCAAATTAAACCCATAAGCATAGTACCTTAGGTTTGCATTTAGAATGGTGTAAACCCAGAAGGGATGGAGTGTGCGATGGCTCAGTGGTTAAAGATGCTGAGCTTGTCAGCTGGAAAGCTGACAGCCTGGGTTCGAGACCCTAGTGCCGCACAATGGGATGAGTTCCCGTTCTTGCCCCAGAACCTGCCTACCTAGCAATTTGAAAGCATGAAAATGCAAGTATATTAATAGGTACCATTTCAGTGGGAAGGTAACAGTGTTCTGTGCACCTTTGGGGTATAGCTATGCTGGCCATGTAAGTGGCCACGTCCAAAGATACGTAAATTGTCTTTGGACAATGTTGGTTCCCTCAGCCAAGAAATAGAGATGAGCACTGCCTGGAGTCAAACACAACTGGACAAGGGAACCTTTACCTTTAAGTCCAAAGGAGTTATCACATAAAGCATTACTTCCCTGAAATCCGCAACTATCCAGGACTATACCATTTCTGGGTTTCCCTCGCCCCAGGGACCTTCTGCAGAAAATTTTGATCCTCATTCTGACAGAATAAAATCATTTCAGTCATCACTGAAATGTCATCACAATCATTTCAGGGTCTTTAAACTTCAAGCACAAAGCCTCACTATGCTCCCTCCAATGCAGTTATGACAACTGGCACTGTGGTAAGAAAATCTGATTCTGAATTTTGGGACCTTCGCCTGTCTGGAAGGTACTTCCAGCCAAGGTGGTGCAGTGGTTAGAGTGCAGTACTGCAGGCTACTTCAGCTGACTGCTAGCTGCAGTTCGGCAATTCAAATCTCACCGGCTCAAGGTTGACTCAGCCTTCCATCCTTCTGAGGTGGGTAAAATGAGGATCCAGATTGTTGGGGGCAATATGCTGACTCTGTGAACCACTTAGAAAGGGCTGTAAAAGCACTATGAAGCGGTATATAAGTCTAAGTGCTAAGTGCTATTGCTACTTATTGATGAACATGACATTTTCATAGAGTTTTAGGATATTATCCCCCATTACCAGAGAAACATTTTGAGCACAGCTGAGAAGATGCTATTTAGGGAAGATAATACTGATGGTACGCTAGCTACTTGGCAAAGTATATTTTCCCTTGACGAGCCCTCAAAATTACACTCAGGATGGAGAAATCCACTCTTTCTCTGGATGCTTGCCTCCTGGCACTGGCTAACTTAACATTTTTATTCAATTACTATTTATAAAAGAAAGGGAGAGAAAACAGGGTAGTTTTCGTTTACTCGACCTTTAAAAACCAGGCCCAAATTGGTTAGTAACACCAAACAGAAGATTTTAAAGTATCAGCAAAGCACAGCATCCTAAAGAAGAAATAGGGAACAATATGACTGCACAGAGAAATTCTGCTGATCCAACCATTCCATCGTTGCCTCTAAACCTGATTCTGCCCTGGAAGAGCTCTCGTTCGCTTTGGCATACTCCACCATGGGCTGCTTTTGGAGACATGGAAGATTACAAAGAAAAGAAAATGTTCAAACCATTCCTTGGCTGCAGAAGGAAAATCAGTCATTAAAAAAAAAAAGCAGGGTGGTTTGTCTGAGATTACAACTCTTGATTAACAAAAACTGATGTTTATAGGTACATGATGGAAGGAAGGAAGAAAAAAGAAAGAAAGAAAGAAAGAAAGAAAGAAAAAGAGAGAGAGAGAGAGAGAGAGAGAGAGAGAGAAAGAAAGAAAGAAAAAAAGAAAGAAAGAAAGAAAGAAAGAAAGAAAGAAAGAAAGAAAGAAAGAAAGAAAGAAAGAAAGAAAGAAAGGGAAAGATTAAAAACAAACTTTCAGAAGAATTTAGAATCTAAACCAAAAAAAACCATAGATGAAAGATTCTAGGATGCGTAGCAAGAAACCTGGATGATGGCTAACTAAATATTGAATAAACCCAGGCCAAGTAAGACATAACATTACAAATATTTAACAGCGGCAAACTCCAATGTCTTTTCTTTCCTTTCCAAAGCTCACTATAAACATAAATGCAATTATAAATAAACCTTGATTAAACCCTTTAAAAAGTGACGAAAGTTTCATGTTAATTTTATAGTTTTCCAAATGCATTAGATCACAGCTGTTTCTGACACTCTTTAAGACTTAAATGCTTACAGAGGACAACTTATTAGCCACACAAATACAAGAAAAAAAGAAATCTAGTGAGTAGGCCTGTGCAAATGCAAAGTGATGCCTAGCTTTCAGCTGTTGTAGAGCTATTCCAAAGAAATGTCTTTGTTGGACTTCACCGTACTTGTACATTTGTGTAGAAGGCCGTTTTCTTGAAGCCAAGTAGACAGGTAAAGTGAACCTTGCTTTTCTATGCCAAGCACTGCTTTAGCAACTGAGCTCAAGGTAGCCCCAGAAAGCAAAATGTTACAATTTGACACAATCGTGCTATTTTTTTTTCCTGTTAGCAAAATACTTACCCAGTTTATCAATCTGCATGCAACAGGTTAAAGTCAACGGGTTATAGCTAGCAGCCCTCCAGTAGAGTATGCTATGTTGGTTTGTTCAAGGTAAAAAATTCACTCTCTACACACTTCTGTGATACCCAATAAGTTTAGTGGATGCTCCCAAATAATATGAATTATGGCAAGAAAGATTGCAAAAAGCCTGGGAAAATCAAAGAGAACTCGGTGTTCTGCTTTGCAGAAGTGATTTGCAATTCAATGGTTTTATGGGTTTTCCAATTTGATGGTTATATGGGACTAACAGATGTTCAAATGAAGTGAATTGGATGACCTAATCTTGAACATTAGTATTATTTTCAGTGGGATAAAACAGAGCCAGCCTTTATTGGATCTGTCCGTGATAAATTTATGTAAAGCTGTACTTATGTGCAATGGTTTATATTCCCAGTGTCATTTGTGCTTGCAAGGAAGCTTGCCAGATCAAATGCTTTAAAAAGCCAGAATTTTGGAAACGGTTAACAGTGGTACATTTAGTTGCTAATCAATTAGTTGCATTTTAAGACATACAGCATTAATATCCATTTCAGCAGATAAGTGAAATGGTTACCCTAAAGGAGTTCAGCACTCATTTAAAGCATGCTCATAGCTGCAAAAGCAGTAATACTACAGAGGAAACAGTGGAAGATGAAATACAAACAGATGAAACCAAATAAGGGTTAAGAACCAGTAACTGACTTGCACGCTCTTGATAAGTGGCCAATGCTGATCAGTACAAATGTAAACCTGGAAAAAAAATAATTCCCAAGAATTGTGGAGAGGAAACATGCCTTCATAATGTTATTGTTGGAGAAAAACAGTGTTCAGCCTTCTGTATGACATCCAGAAATCAAAAGGTACCCATGTAGTTCTTGGGTATTACCAAGTCTTTATCCAAGGTTAATAATTGTCCTGTTTGGCCTATGTAACCAAAAGAAGGATGCTGTTGACAGATGGAGGCAATTATCAGTGTAAGTTCTATCTAGATCAAGGATGTCAAACTCGCGTCGTCACGGCGTCGTCACGTGACATATCGGGACTTCCCCCCCTTCTCTAAACCGTGCGTGGGTGTGGCCAGTGCGTGACGCATCTGGCCCATGGGCCAGGAGTTTGACAGCCCCGATCTAGATCATACCAAAATTGCAATACATTTATTATTGCGTTAGATGACCTTTTAGACTAATCTCAGCTTGTTCCACTACCTAATACACACCATTACTAACATACATTTAGACTCTCTTTTGAATGTAAAAAAAAAAAAGCTATAGAAACGGGAAGCTTTGGCCATGAATCTTAAGCAAAGACTGTACATATAATCACCCAGTTAACAGATTAGTGACCTGCCAGCTTGCCAATTAGGATCCCATTAGAGCAGGAAAGGGTAGGCGTCATCCCCATGTACTGTAAGCATCCTTAATGCCATTCCAGCTATGTGGGAGGGAGGGTATATTTATACTTTAGTTTCTCTGCCTTGCCAAAACAGTGGCAATGAATGTTTCATATATATTCCCAATATGCCTCTGTCAGCTTGAAATGCCAAATCATGATGATATGTCTTCTGCGTAATTCTGCTAAGAAATGCTGGTGCTAGTGATTGAAAATGCCTTCCTTTGGAAGATATGCCATCATGCCTAGACTTCATATGCAATTGCCAAACATGCAAAGCATATCTTTAAGGAAGCAACTATATGATTGACCTTATTCAAAGGGTACCCTAAGTTATTTCCTTGTCTCGTATTAGACCCACACGGAGTCCTACATTAATACATCCAACCATTCTACTGTTGAATAACTGTCATTATGCCTATTGCCATGATGAAAAAGGACTTGGTCTTATTCATTGAAACTCACAACAGGAAGGAATCTTGGTGGGCATCTACCCTAACCTGTTGATTGCTCGATTTACAGTTCATTTAGTGACTGTTACAACAGCAATGATTTTTTTTTTCACAGTTAAGACCTTTGCAGCATCCCCATGATCATGTGATCAAATTTCAAAAGCTTGGCAACTGTTTCATACTTATGACCGTTGCTGTGTCCCAAGGTCATGCAATCACGTTCTGAGAAGCAAAGTCAATGAGGAAGCCAGATTCACTTAACAATCAGGTTACTAACTTATCAACTGCAGTGATTCACTTAACAATTGTGACAAAATAGGTCATGAGGCAAAATTCACTTAACAAATGTCTCACTTAACAAATGTCTCACTTAACAACATAAATTTTGGGCTCAAGTGTGGTCGTAAGTTGAGGACTACCTGTATTAGGGTTGGGTGGAGAACTATAGTATTGCTTAGACAGGACTGTTCCACCTCAGCTTTAACACCTTCAAAGATTCTCATATTCATTGTAAAACAACTCCCAGTTAGAAGGTTTCAATCCAATCTAACTCTGCAATCCTGCAATTGTTATCCACTGTTATACTTCTGCATGCTTCAAAGTCTGCTCTATCTTCTGTGTGATAGCTAGGTAATGGTAGCAAGCACAATTCCCTTTAATTTTTCTCTTCTCCAGGCAAAACTGTTATTTCATCTCTCCCTCATGGTACGGGGATTTCAGAGTATTCAGTAATTTTTTTTCTGAACAGGCTCGAATTTCTTTTCTTAAAACGATGGCACTCACAAATGAATACAGTATTTCAGATAGTTTGACCAATGCGGAATAGAAATAATTTTGCAATCCAGTATCAGAAAATACAAATGCTTCTAGTGTCTGCAAGCTTTTTCAACCTCCAAACTATAATCAACCCACCATGGCTGAAGTCTCAAATGATTCAGCAGGATTCTCATTTTTACAAGACAATAATTGATTAGCAGTAGAATCCTTGTCCTCTACATTTCAAACCTTATAATTGCCTTTGAATCCAGAAACCAGCACCTTTCTGCCTGGACACCCATATTTGATGACTTTTACCTGACTGGAGGATTAATTATTCTCTAAAATCTTTCATCATAATCATAAACCTCACATTAATCCAACTTTGGTGTCGGCCTGATGTTCCCAGGGTCAGAAATAGCCCTGTCCTAATTTTCATAAACAATCTTATTAGTTAAAAATCTGTAGAGATTATCAGTTATCCACTCTTATTAGTTCATTTGCCACAGAGATGCATTTACCTTGCACACCCAGAAATAAAGCTTTATAGGCTCCTGTTAAGCATCTATTAGAATCCAAAGCCTGGCTTCTGTACTTATATTTCTGATATTTTGCAATGAGTCATGTCTTAGGATCAAGTTACAGAGTTTTGAGCCAACAGTTGTAGTGGTCAAGTGGGGAATTTGGAACATTTTTAAGAAGTTTACAGCAAAGATGTAAAGCCAAGCATATCCAAGTTAGTTATTTTTAGGTCTGTCTATATTTACATACTTCTTATATCCCACCTGTTCCCCAAGAGCCCAGATGGTTTACACAGCATTCCTTTCTCTATTGTTTTCTCAACAATAACCCTATGAGGTAGATTGGGTTGAAAAAGATTCAATTGAATTTCTAGCTGAAAGAGTCCTGAAGGAACCAAAAATGACAAGAGGAATTACTCCAGAGAAGTTTCCTTATTGTTGTTCACCTATAGCAGTGATGGCGAACCTTTTTTGGTTCACGTGCCAAAAGGGGGGGGCGCAGGGGGGACACACGCATGCCCACACCCATAATTCCATGCGGGGGGGCCCCCACGCATGCGCGCGTGACACCCCGCTGTTCCCGGCACGCGATGGCATGCCCGTTTTTCTCACTCACCAGGCTTCAGAGCCTTTCTAGGAGCCTGGGGAGGGCGAAAACGGCCTTCCCCACCCCCCCTGGAGGCCCTCCGGAGGCGGAAAATGGCCCGTTTCCCAGCTTCCAGTTGGACCGGAAGTCATGTTTTTTTGCTCTCCTCAGGCTTCAGAGCCTTTCTAGGAGCCTAGGGAGGGCAAAAACGGCCTTCCCCAACCCCCCCGGAGGCCCTCCGGAGGCTGGAAACGTTCCATTTTCTGACTTCCGGTTGGACCGGAAGTACCATTTTTTTGCTCTCCCCAGGCTTCAGAGCCTCTCTAGGAGCCTGGGGAGGGCAAAAACAGCCTTGCCCACCCCACCCCCCGGAGGCCAGAAATGGCCCGTTTCAAGTTGGGAAAGGTTCACCATCACGGACCTATAGGCATGAATCTTGCCAGACTAAAGCACAAATCTGCATAACTACTAGATATATCCTGGTTAGGGAAGGTCCACCCTGTCTCTCTTCCTGCATACCAAAGATTCCACACTGAGCTGCCTCTTTGCTCTTTGGGAAAGACCCCCTCCCTTTGGTGACTCTGTACCACACCTCACCACAGCAGGTGATCTTTAACTTGGATTGCCCAGATCCTACTCCAACACCTCCATCACTATATCACACTGATACAAATTGTGGTGATACTGGAATATTTAATAATAAACAACTCTTCAGCTTCCTCATTGTTGCTGTGAACATTCATGTTCTAGAACTACATTCAGACATCCACTGGCTGCTATATAATTGCAGTGTTGCCTAGGAAGCTCAAGGCTTCTTCCAATAAATTCATAATCAAACTCTGGGAGACTACAGAATTATGTTCCAATATATATAATTGTCCATCATCAATCAAAATGAGGTTGTCTGTGTTTCCCTTGTTCTGAAGCAAGTCATTATAATTTATGGGTGCCATTCCTTCTTTCTCTTTCCAAAGGTAATAAACCTATAGAAAACAGAATTTTGACCCTCCTGATGTTGTTTGATGCCAGCTTCTATTGATCAGCAAATTTAGCCAATGGCCAGGGATGATGAGTATTATATAAATACGGTAATTGAATAAGGGAAGATTCCTCATCCTGTCCTTGACTATCTTTTGGTATGCAGCTTCCTTGCACTCATCTGTCATATTTTTTTTGTTGTTCAGTCACTAAGTCCTGTCCAATTCTTTGTGACACCTTGGACCATAGCATGCCAGACCTCCTGTCCTCCACTGTCTCCCGGAGTTTGCCCAAATTCATGTTCATTATGTCGATGACACTATCCTAACCATCTCATCTTCTGCTGTCCCCAAGTAGAGCTATACAAAATACTGCAAATATTGTGCCATCAGTCTTGCAGCAAAATACTGCCACCCATTATTTTAATGGCTTTCCTAATGATATATACACTCTTTTAAAATGATACTCAAATTGCTTATATTTTGCCGTTCATTAATTCTTTTTCCCCATCCAAAGCAGATTCTGCCAACAAAACGTGGATTATGTTTGACGGCTTCACTGATGTATTTCACCTTTGCTTTTTCCTTCTGATCACGGTGACTATTTGTAGTTATTAGAAAGTTTGATGTTTACATTCAAATCAGTGGTGAAATCTACTTACCTTCCCTACTGGTTCGGAAGCGTGCGCGCCCGTCGCACGTGCTTTTTCACCCTCTGCGCATGCAGAGGGCGCAGAAAATGGTGACGTCCGGGCGGCTGGGCGGAGCCTCGTGCTGCCACCGCTACCGGTTCTCTGAACCACCGGCGGCCACCGCTACCGGTACGCCCAGACCAAGCCGAACCGGTAGCATTTCACCCTTGATTCAAATGCTGTAAAATGTGAGTTGGCATTTGTCCTTGGAGACTCTTTTTTTTACTGTAAAGCCCAGTTTGGCTCTTTGATGAGTAACAGCTTAGGGGGAAGGCATGAAGGAAAGACATTATAACATGTTTATTTGAAAGGTCAGATCATCATTTATTATGGGAAGGGGTGTGCATTTTGAATACCAGGAAGGTAGAGTGCATAAATTCAAGCTTATTTTCTTGCATTCTGAAACCACATGCTAGGGCCATATTGCTGCCATATGTTGCTACCGGATGACAACTGCTATCAAATGCAGCTACCAATAACCTGCCACTCTGTTTATTTCTACATTCTTTTTTGTTTTAGAAAAAAAAACAAGCTTGTGTAGACAGTAATTCAAAGGAAAAGGGCCGCATTTTTAAAAGGCATTCCAAAATATCTTGCATCCACGACTCTTGTAATGATGCCCAGAAGTGTAATGTTTACCTGTCTAAGAGTAAAATCACATCCTCACTCTTTGGGCTGAGCTGGCATTTTATTCTCCTCCCTAAATTAAACTACAAACAAAAGGGACCAATTTACACTTCCAGGAATTCTGTTATTAGCATTTCATTCACAGCTACTGGAACGGTTTCATACATAATGCATGAATCAGGGAGCCCCAGTAATGCTGTAGAAGATGTTCATTTAAAAGAAAGCTAGCTATAGTTCAACAACAACAACAAAAAACTAAACTAGATTTACTGAAAATTCTGGCTACTGGCAATCACTTCTAGAAATAGTTCCCACTGGACTCCTCCTGTGTGATTACTGAATCCTGTCTGATTGAATAACCTAAAATGCACCATTTTTCTTGCCGCAATTGACATCAAACCCCACCCCCAATTATAACTCAGCAGAGCTATTGTTGTGCTTGTGTTTTTCAAAATCCAGATCAAAAATATTTGATGAAAAATATAATTCTATCCTACAAGCACACCTAGCTGTCAATTAATACACAGTGAAAGATTTCATTGTTTATGTTGCTTATATATAACTTTTAAAAAGCTCATAACTATAGACAAATTGTATCATGTTAAAGATAGAAAAGCTTGGAAAGATACTAATCAGATGTTTTTCCCTGCACATGATATAGTATTCTACTATGCAGTCACAAATTTAGACTGAATTTGATCTTAATATTAGTTTTCCTCCTAAGTATCTTTTTTCTTTGTTTCTAACCCTACCTCCACATATGCACACATTTGTGATATATACAGTATGTCACAGAAGTGAGTACACCCCCTCACATTTTGTAAATATTTAAGTATATCTTTTCATGTGACAACACTGAAGAAATGACACTTGGCTACAATGTAAAGTAGTGAGTATACAGCTTGTATAACAGTGTAAATGTGCTGTTCCCTCAAAACAACACAACACACAGCCATTAAGGTCTAAACTGCTGGCGCCCAAGTAGCCGTTTTCCCTCCCCGGTGTCATGTGACTCGTTAGTGGTACAAGGTCTCAGGTGTGAAGGGGGAGCAGGTGTGTTAAATTTGGTGTTATCGCTCTCACTCTCTCATACTGGTCACGGGAAGTTCAACATGGCATCTCATGGCAATGAACTCTCTGAGGATCTGAAAAAATGAATTGTTGCTCTACATAAAGATGGCCTAGGCTATAAGAAGATTGTCAAGACCCTGAAACTGAGCTGCAGCACAGTGGCCAAGACCATACAGAGGTTTAACAGGACAGGTTCCACTCAGAACAGGCCTCGCCATGGTCGACCAAAGAAGTTGAGTGCCCGTGCTCAGCGTCATATCCAGAGGGTGGCTTTGGGAAATAGACATATGAGTGCTGCCAGCAATGATGCAGAGGTTGAAGGGGTGGGGGGTCAGCCTGTCAGTGCTCAGACCATACACCGCACGCTGTATCAAATTGGTCTGCAGGGCTGTCATCCCAGAAGGATGCCTCTTCTAAAGATGATGCACAAGAAAGCCCGCAAACAGTTTGCTGCAGACAAGCAGACTAAGGACATGGATTTCTGGAACCATGTCCTGTGGTCCTATGACACCAAGATAAACTTATTTGGTTTAGATGGTGTCAAGTGTATGTGGCGGCAACCAGGTGAGGAGTACAAAGACAAGTGTGTCTTGCTTACAGTCAAGCATGGTGGTGGGAATGTCATGGTCTGGGGCTGCATGAGTGCTGCCGGCACTGGGGAGCTACAGTTCATTGAGGGAACCATGAATGCCAACATGTACTGTGACATACTGAAGCAGAGCATGATCCCCTCCCTTCGGAGACTGGGCCGCAGGGCAGTATTCCAACATGATAACGACTCCAAACACACCTCCAAAACGACCACTGCCTTGCTAAAGAAGCTGAGGGTAAAGGTGATGGACTGGCCAAGCATGTCTCCAGACCTAAACCCTATTGAGCATCTGTGGCATCCCTATTGAGCATCCTGAAACGGAAGGTTGGAGGTGCGCAAGGTCTCTAACATCCACCAGCTCCGTGACGTCAGCATGGAGGAGTGGAAGAGGACTCCAGTGGCAACCTGACACACACATATACATATTATTCTCTCTCTCTCACACACACACACACACACGCACACACACAGAGAGCCATACATCAGTGAGCTTCTTCTAATAATTTTGAATGTGATTATTTTGTTTTAAGGAATAGAGGCACTGTGAAGTGTCTCTATTCCTTAACACTTCACGTGAAGTGTTAATACCACTTTATAATGCCTTGGTAAGGCCACACTTGGAATACTGCATTCAGTTTTGGTTGCCACGATGTAAAAAGGATGTTGAGACTCTAGAAAGAGTGCAGAGAAGAGCAACAAAGATGATTAGGAGACTGGAGGCTAAAACATATGAAGAACGGTTGCAGGAACTGGGTATGTCTAGTTTAATGAAAAGAAGGACTAGGGGAGACATGATAGCAGTGTTCCAATATCTCAGGGGTTGCCACAAAGAAGAGGGAGTCAAACTATTCTCCAAAGCNGAGAAGAGCAACAAAGATGATTAGGAGACTGGAGGCTAAAACATATGAAGAACGGTTGCAGGAACTGGGTATGTCTAGTTTAATGAAAAGAAGGACTAGGGGAGACATGATAGCAGTGTTCCAATATCTCAGGGGTTGCCACAAAGAAGAGGGAGTCA
>QLTV01000548.1:4408028-4442665 GCA_003457575.1 Thermophis baileyi
AACAAGTAAGCTAATCCCATTTGTGAAGTTTGTTGACCCAGGTGTTCTCTGAGAAAGATCGGGACTTGGAGCAGCGGTCTGATGAAGTGCTGAGGTGGAGAGTATCTAAGGAGAAAGCGCTGGGGAGCTAGAGTTCCCAACTGAAGGAATATGAAGAAATATTACACAGGGAAGAATGACAGGAGAGAACCAGAAAAAGGAGTCTTACAGATATATCTGCTCCTCAAAGACACCAGCCAGTCAAATGGGGGATGGGATGGGATGGGATGTTATGTTATGTACTCTTTACCAAAAGCTTTATGGGGACGTTCCTGAGAGGCAAAGCCCAATCTGTATTTGTGTTTTCTGCTATGAAGCCTTTGCAAGTGCTTAAGTTTGGCTGTGTAGGGTTTAGTTCTCACAGAAGGGCAAAAGACAGGCGCTCTGCAGATGTTCAGAGGCACACACATCTCTTCTTACTTTGCCTGTCCCAGGTTTACACCTTGGCACTCAAAACATTCACAGGGTTCAGATCCAAATAGAGTCTGATTACCAAGTAAACCTCACTGATGAAACTTAGCTCACTCACTTCCTTGGATTTTCATCCTGAGGAATAATGTTGCTAGCTGTGCTGTACCGTTCAAGTATTACAGAAATAAAACTGGTAGGTGGCTATGTCAACATCCTCCCTTTTTGCAGAGGAAACCCCTTGTTACATTTATAAGAGGTGGGGGAGGGCGCCTGGATTACACTCTGGACTGCCCCCTTGCCATTTCTGTGGGACCTGAACCGCCAGGCACCCCACCTGAGAGGTCTCCAGGTAACAGAGAAGTCACCTCTCCATGCCTCCTCGCACCCCGTCAGGCACATGATGCAATCCCGAAGCAACAAAGTTCTAGCTGGCACAGGCACACACAATTATTCAGAGTAGACTTACTTGCCGACGGGTGGTAACTCCCCATGTCAATTTTGTAAACTTCTTTGGCGTAATATTCCTCATCGCTCCTTTCCTTTTCACAAGAGGCTGCCCTGTGGTTTGCTTTCTCCTGCAGCAAGTCCCTTGTGCTATTGTAGATTGAGATGACCTCCGGAGGAACCTCCTCGGGCTCGGGGTACTCTTCCGGAGGGCTGGTGAGTTTCAGTTTGCTCAGGATTTGGCCTCGGATGGCTTCGATCCGCTTACGCATAAACTGGTCCGTGTCTAAGGTGCTGCACGTAGACAGAGCAAAGGCCACAGTGGCCAGATCCAGGGTGAGGAACACGCTCAGGAGATAGCAGTGCATTTTAGGAAAAGAAAAAAAAGGTTTTAAAGTGAAAAATAAAATAAAACCCAAAACACACTTCTTTTCGTTCGGCTTCTCCCACAAAGAAAGGACCAAAATGTTTCCTGGAATTTTCTCCGTGGCAGTTTAAGATGTGTAAACAAGATTCAGATCTTCTTTAAAAAAAAAAACAAAAAAAACAACGAGGGATCGAAAGAATAAATGCAACCCCGATCGTGAGTCCAGATAGCATACGCCAAGTTGCCGGTCCGCCAAACTGCTTGAATTGGTTGCAAGTCCAAGAGTGAGTTTGCGAGCAGATGCGAAGCTCCAGCAAAAGTGGCGGGTTCAAGCCAGCAACCGCTTTCTATTAAAACAAAAAACAAACAAAAAACCTGCAACAGATAGCGCCTAATAAAAAAAAGAAAAGAAAAGAAATGTAACAGGTTGCAAATGTTGCTTAAAAGCAGGAAAGCAGGTTGCTTTTTCTCTTCCCGGCTACTAAAGGAGATAATAAAATCCCAAAAACGTTGCCGGGGGTGCGGGGGGGGGGAGGGAAATAAGGTCTGGTACATACAAAAAGAAATTTTAAAAAAATCTTAAGGGTTGAAGGAGTGCGTGGAAGGAGTGGGAAAAAAGAAGGGAAACTGGCCGCCACTTAAAGCGAGGGCTCCGGAGACTCGGCGCCCTGCTGCCCACAAGCTCCCACGCTCCAAATTGAGATGGCACCGACTGGCAAGCGGAGGAAAGTAGGTCCGGGGTGGGGGGGGGATGCTCCCCTTCTGGGAATCAGTGCGTCGCTCACCCCTCCTTTTGCCCAGGGGGTTGGTGTCCAGCTGCGAGCGGAGGCGAAAAGCGCCCACGTGTGTAGAGATGCGTGCGTGCGTGTATGTGTATGTGTATGTATATACGCGCGTGCCGGCGCCAGGACAGACCCCGAGACGCGCCTGGGACAGCTGGACGCCTTCAAGGTGGTTCTGCCGGCTTCTCTCCCTTCTCCTCCCACGACTGTTGCTCTTCGACACCACCACCACCCCACCAAGCCCCTTCGCGGCGTGGGCAGGATTCGGAGCGGTCCTGCTTTCCTGGGGACGCCGGACTGCCGCGGCTGTTTGCATTAACCGACCAGCTCACCTCCCTCCCTACCACCCTCTCTCTCGCTCTCTCGCTCGCTCTCTCTCTCTCTCTCTCTCTCGCTCGCTCGCTGGCGACTGCTGGCTGCACAACTTTTCCAGGAGCTCCCTCTCCTTCTCCTCCTCCTCTTCAGTTTTTAAAAAGCCAAACCGAATCACGAAGGCAGAGCTACCGCTGCTTCTCCGAGGCTTTCGTGATTCCGCCCCCTTCCACCCGCGCGTTTTCTCCCAAGACTGGAGATTGCAAAGTTCGTTTTCCGCCCTCGCCTTGGCACTTTTCCACGCGGAGTAGTAGGTGGCGTGCCTTTTTTGTCTTTTTCTTTTTGGCCCACGGCTGCCCCCCTCCCTTCCCCACGGAGCTTGAAGAGATGGGGCTGGCAGGCACGCCGCCCCTCGTCCCCAGGTCTTCTAGCCTCTCCCCTCTCTCGGAGCCCCCGCGCTCAACTCACGGCTTTCGCCCGCAGAGAACCTCGCGCTCTGCCGGAGGGGGAGGGTTGATAAGGTCCTCTCGGACCGCGGGTGTGAGTGTGTGTGTGTGTGTCTCCGTCTCCCCGCTGCCTCCGCAAAATGACGCGGGGAGGGAGCCGACAGACTTTAAGTGACCAAACGGATAAGGACCCTGCCACCTTCTTGAACCTGGGCTATGTCTTTCTCTGTTCCAGCGGGGGGGGGGGGGGGAGGAAGCCCGGCAGGTCCGCATCAAAAAGATGGTGATAGAAAGTGCCTTTGGCCAGGAGAGTTCTCGGGTGTTACCGCGAGGAGGTGGAGGTGCTACAGCCGAGCTCCTTTTTTTAAGGGTGTGATTCTGATTCATGAGGTGCGAACTAGAATGGGGTACCTACCCGGCGCCTTCCAGATGTTTTAGACTTCAATTCCCAGAATTCCATTGGTGATGGTATTCGGGGCTGTAGGGAGTTAAAACCAACATATCTGGAAGTCCAGGCGGTCAACTCCTTATGTGAACTAAGAAACAATAAAATAATAAAACGTTACGATTTTAATTAGTCTGGACAGAGCAGGCAGACTCATTCTCACTTGCTCCAACCTAGTTCCCAAATTTGCACTGTCTGTGATTCATATATTCCGTTCCAAATGTCCTCTTTCTTGCCTACATTTGTAGAATCTTGCCCAGTTATAAAACTAAGTTTCTACATACTTTTTGGCATGATTTGTGCATGCTTTAAAAAAAAAACTTTGCCAAATGTTTCAGCGGCTGCAAGCTCCCAGTTGTGGAATGGCTTCAACGTTACAGGGAAATGATCTGTTTGTGATCTGGTCATCTATCTGGATCCACTCCAACTACAAGAGCCACATTAAATATAAGAAATGGAGTGAGGGCCACGCATGTGCATTTTCAGCCTCCCCACTTTATGGTTGGCTGAACCACAAAGAGCCCAAGTACATCTTGTTGCACTTTCACTGGCAAACTGCTTGCACACCTGTTATACTGTTGAAGATGATCCAAAAAAAGATGTCCCTCTGTACAGGTAATCCTCTACTTACGACCACAATTGAGTCCAAAATTTCCTTTGTTAAGTAAGAAATTTGTTAAGTGAGTTTCCCCCATTTTATGACCTTTCTTGCCACAGTTCTTAAGTGAGTCACTGCAGCTGATGACTTAGTAACCCGATTATTAAGTGAATCTGACTTCTTCAATGACTGCTTGTCAGAAGGTAGGTAATCGCATGACCGTGTGACACTGCAACCATCATAAATATGAACCAGTTGCTAAGCATCCGAATTTTGATCATATGATCATGGGAATGCTGTAAAGGTCATAACTGTGAAAAACGGTTGTAAGTCACAATACTATATGGAACAAAACTGTGACTGAATGTGGATGTTCTGCTTTCCCAGTTGCTAATTGGTAGATTGCAGGAGAGGGCAGTTCTCATGCACAGTGCGCATAGCTTCCCTTGAATCCCTTGAGTTCAGGGGGACATTTTAGCGAAGGGGGAAAAAGTTGTGATGCATCACATGATGACGTGACGATGCGAGTTTGACACCCCTGCCTTAGTTGAAGGGGAGCTTTCTACATGGAATCGATTCCCAGATGTGTATCCTCTTCTCCCACTGAATTTTAGGACTGGGGATTCTAAACCTCATTTGTGTACCCTGAATTTTTCTTCTCAAATAATTTAGGAATGTTGTCTGAGATTTGATGAGAATACTGTAATTTTTTTTTCTGTCAAGCTTTCCCTTGAAGGAGGCATCTTAAATTCAGGGTTATCATCTTGAAGGCTGAATTGCATAATCCATACAGTTTAATGACAGACGCATATGAACATAAGGCATTCTTTTAATGCCTCCTGTATTGTTTTTCCTGTTTTATCAAGCAGGGGCCCCAGCAAAGCAAGTGAAAAGCAACTGTAATGTTTAAACAGGTTTTTCAAAGTTTTTATGTTTATAGTGGGTAGACTTTTTGCACTGGTTCAATACAATTTATGCTCTTTGCTAGACAAAGAGGTTGTTAGGATGGCATTTCCACAAAAAAGCTGTTTAGGGGATGAGGAAGATTCCCAAAGGACCACTTCTTCAAGTGATGTAGAACCTTCTCTTCAGCTATAAAACCTATTTTTGAAAATTCAGTCCATCATAACAATTATTAATTTAATAGAAGAAATGACTCAACATGAAGGTCAGCATATGCTCAGCCAATTGGTTATTATTATTATTATTATTATTTATTAAATTTGTATGCCGCCCAACTCCCAAGGGACTCTGGGCAGTAATCTGGTTGAAACAGATTACCCAATGTCTCTTTCTGGCCACATTCATGTTAAGCATGTTGGGTTAATTTCAGTTTAATGTGTTTACAAATTAAGATACTGTTGATTTCTAAACCATGGTTTGTGGCAAAGTATGTTGTGATCATTTAAAGCAGTGTCACTATTTTAGAAATAAATGCCATACACCAACAGTTAAAATGTTATATCTTCCTTCACTATTGGCTTCCTTCTTTAATGAAAAGACATTTTTTTTCAAGTCACCTAGGAGTCAGAATAAATGTTTGCAGAGACCATATAGGTGCAAACTAATCCGAAGATAAGATCTGTAGTAATGTTTAATCATCAGATTATCTGTTCCATGTTTCTTGCTGAGTACAATTAGTTCTTTCCCACATATTTTAAAAATAAAACTTTACTGCAAAAATGGGGATACCTAGAAGATTGCTAACTAAGCAAAAGGATCTTGTATTTCCTTTTTTAGGAAAAATTATGTGAACTTTAACAATCTTGAAGTTTCTTTTTACCCTGATTTTGATTGTTAAAAATAATAAGGTATAAAAGAGAAAAAGTCACTTTATGCAACTGATGACCAAACTGTTATGTAACGTAGCCATATTTTATTAGCTGAAGGCTGATATATTCATGAAGAAATATAAAAATTAAATTATAATTTCCAAAATATGACTTGTGGTAAAATGACAATTCCCCATCCTTAAAGCAAGACTCTTTGAAAAGTAACGGATTTGAAATGCTCAATCTAATTGAAGAACATGTTCATTTACACTCTCTAGTTACATGCTACAGCTGTGCTTGAAAAAGGAATATTATTATGGTTGGTCATATAGTCAGCCAGATGTTTAGACTGTTTGGCATTCTTGTTAATCTGTTGAGCCCTTCCCAAGGATCTGGGATAGGCAGATGTTGTTTGATGGTATTAAAGGATATATTATTATAGGATGTGAGCTGTTTCAAGTAAAGGTGCCTAAAGCAATCAACCGATAGTGATTTTGATGGTGTTCAAGTGGTGCTCCAGATATTTTGAGATTGTACCCAAAGCATCTATTACGATTTGTACTATCTTTGCCGTCTTTTGCCACAATTGTTCCACTTCTATTTACAGGTCTTTCTATTTTGTGATTTTCTGCAGTTCTATATTTATCACCTATTATAATAATGACAATTAGGCTGGTATCAAACAGGCTAGGCCAGATTAATGTCCTGGTGAAAAAGTTCTTAGAAATCCTACCTTGCTACCTTTAGTTAAAAAAAAAAAAATCATGATTGCTTGATGATCCTGTCTTCTAATTTAGGATTTAAAAACTAAATGAAATTTGGAAACCCAATTTAAGCCTGAAACCAGCTGGGTGATCTTGGACCAGTCATTCTCAGCCAAAGAAGGCAATGGCAAATCACTTCCAAATTGCCAAGAAAACATTAGGGATTTGCCCAGGTAGTCACCAGGAACCAAGATAAACTTAACATAAAAGGTACACATACACACACATACAGATAATGTTAAGATTTTGGTAAAGAACTGCCAGGACCATGAGCATCAGACTGAATGAGTCATAGTAGCCTATTTCACAGATACTATAAAGCCACAATAGATGGGTTTGCAAACCATAAGCCAAATATCCACATTAAGTCTTAGTTTTAAGTGGCATCCAGGTCATCATGTCATCAAAATGACTGTACTGTGACTGATGACAATGCAAATCACTTTGTGTAGAAGCACTTCCAAAGAAATGCTGTAGCCTACAGAAAATAAAATCAGCACAGATTTTTACTCCAAGTTAAGATCCAGAATGAGTTTTCTGTCACTAGAATCTTAGCAAGAAAAAGGTGATACTATCCGAAGCTTAATTCTCATCAAAATCTGAACAGCCACTCATTTCGTAATCCTACAAATTTCAGGTCTTAATACCATCAGACCAAAGACCTATACAGCTCATTAACTTATTTACTTGGTGGCCAGCTAGATATCCAGGGGAGCAGGGCAGGATAATAAAAAATTTTCACCTGCTACTTTTCTCCCATCCAACTGGTTCTTAGAAGCATCCAGAAATTATTGGATTTATCTGCCATTGATTTACTTAACTGTCTTTTCAAACTATGCCAATTGGTAGTGCCTATCATATCCATCTATCCAGCTAAGCATCTATTTAAAGAAAATCTCCAGTCTTGGTCATTGCATTCACATCTTGGTCTCTCATGCGTTGTTATTTTGCTTTTTCTATTCCTTTGCTTCATATAGTTGATACCAGAGGTGGGTTCCTGCCGGTTTGGACCGGTTCTTTAGAACCAGTAGCGGGAATCTCCCCCCGCTCGCCGAACCGGCAGCAATGACCGGCTGGACACCCCCCCCAAACCGGCTCTCTTGGCGGCGCCGTAGGTGCCGCCATCTTGTTTTTTGCTTCTGCACATGCGCAGAAGCTGGATTTTCAGCACTGTGCATGCGCACGCCCACGCGGCGCAGGAGGAAGCGAACCGGCAGCGAGGTAAGTCAGAACTCACCCCTGGTTGATACAAAATTATTTTGCTATCCCCTACCACATATCTATTTGAAAAATCTGTACTTAAATAATATGTCCTGAAGGGAAAAATAAATTAATTTAAATTATACATTACCACTTGGATAACTTTATTGTGATGATGAAAGCAGATTAATTAGAAGAAGACATTCAGATGATTGCACACATTGTAGCATTTAGGCATTTGTTAAAATAATAGCTGACTGTAGAAAAATAATTAAGATTTATTCACAGAGCTTCATGAGCATAATGGCAGTCCAAGGTATCTATCACTCATTAGAAAATTGGTCTTAAACTAGTTTGAGAAAATAATATCCAAGATTAATTTCAGAACGTATCAGTAAAGAAATAAAAAGTGCTTTCCTATTGTGCCTCAAGTACACATTTAACATATGGAAGGCCTTGGTACAAATGTTCAGTCTACTACAATTGTGTGCAATTGAATTAACATTAGCCTGTTACCAGGAAAAGAAAAAAACACATATTTCACAAAATTATTCTAAGGTGGAACACTCTAACGCTATGATGTCAGGAGTCTCTCTTTCTCTCTCACCCACACAAGGAAAAACAAAATGATTTTGTTTTAATGGCAAAGCAAGGCAAAGATCTACAAGAATTTGCTACACATATTAAAACTTTATTGTGATGTGAACCCCAGTTAGTGAGTGAGTGAATGACTGAGTTTTTGATTAATAGAGGATCTTAGATCCTTTACATAATCTGGCTACTTTACCAACCTCATAGCTACCTAAACTCAACAGACATTTTTATTTTTGTGTGTGTATGTAATCTATTTCTTTAAGTAAGAATCTGAAAAGACTATGCCATATAGTAACAATATGCAATATTATTTATAAGGTGAGCTCTATTTTACTTAGTCCACAAATTTCAGTCATTTAATCATAGACATTCTAAGTTGTACTAATACTTTACATTTCATAATTTTAGAAGGAAAATAGTGCATTCAGTTTCATTCAGGGACCTTAATTTCTAATGTAAAAATGAGAAAAATATTTATTTTTTCACTTTCTTCATGCCAGGCATAATTTGATGTCATGACCCTTCTTACTGACTTTTTTTTACCTCAGCCTAAAAAACCAGAATGAATATATGGATATAGATAAAAATAATATACATACATCTACTTTTTTCTGACATGAGATGCAAAATCACAAATCTGTATCTTTTAAGTATTTAAGATGCTGAAAATATGAACTAATTTTCTTTCAGCAATCCTTAAATCACTACAGTAAAATCCTGATGATTGTACATACTTTGCAATAGCCAAACTAATTTTTCCTCCTCTACTTATTGAATTCTCCCCAACTGTGTTTGAAAAATACGAACATGTTATTCAAACTGGCATTATGTGTTGCATACAACAGTTTATATTACTTGAAACTCAAATGTGCTATATTTTTGGATATTAAGAAAAAAATCAAGCACAATTTCTGGACATGTTCAAGTCGCTTCTTGGCTATGATACATAAGTTGTTTGCCATTGCTGTCTTTAGATTTTTTTTTTTCCCTTTGGCCTTCCCAGGCTATTCTACAGCCCTGGAATTTCCTGGTACTCTTCTATCCAAGTAAAAACTGGTTGGAAACCAAGTTCCCCTAGGTGCTGACTTCTGCTGTGATATTTTATAAACATGGGTTCATATAAATAGAAATTTTAGTTTAGTTTCAAATCCGTAGCGTCAACTTGAGAATTTCACATGTTTTCAAATCAAAACATTGGGAACACATTAGGAAAATATTTTATTTGGGCCAATCAAATGTCACATAATTACAGAGGTAGTTTCTACATACTTTTGAACTTTTCAGCAACTCTGTGTTAGTGTAACTAATGTAATATATTTATGTCTATGTGCTATATTTGCTTTGTATGGCAAATGTCTGTAGGAAGAGCAGTATATTGCATGACAAAAGAAAGCAGAATAACAGCAGAAATCAAGATAGATGGATGGATGGATGGATGGATGGATGGATGGATGGATGGATGGATGGATAGATAGATAATAGATAGATAGATGATAGATGATAGATGATAGATAGATAGATAGATGATAGATAGATGATAGATAGATAGATAGATAGATAGATGATAGATAGATAGATAGATAGATAGATAGATAGATAGATAGATAGATAGATAGATGATAGATAGATGATAGATAGATAGATAGATGATAGATAGATAGATAGATAGATAGATAGATAGATACATAGATACATAGATACATAGACAGATAGATAGATGATAGATAGATAGATAGATAGATGATAGATAGATAGATAGATAGATAGATAGATAGATAGATAGATAGATAGATAGATAGATAGATAGATAGATATAAATATTAAAGTCACACAATTTATTTATCTATTTGAGGTTAGTACAAAGATAAATAAATAAATAGACAAAGATATAGATAGACAGAGAAATAAAAAAAAAAATAAATAGATAGATAGATAGATAGATAGATAGATAGATAGATAGATAGATATAATTATTAAAGTCACACAATTTATTTATCTATTTGAGGTTAGAAGATATTTTAAGGTGGTAGAGGAAAATATACCAGTTTATTTTAGTATATTATTCTGCCAAGCAATATGATGGCCTGCTGATCTAAAAACTGAAGTTAAATAACTTCCCAGTATTTTATATATCACTACCTACAGGATAAATTGAGAACTTCAACATGCACAACCACAAGTATAAAAACGATGTGTATCATTATAAACTGAGGAGAAAGGGAAATACATATCCTACGGTCACCCTCACCACTTTGTTCTAAATAAAAGTTTAATTTAATAAACTTAATTGTATGGATAACTGTTTACATAAGATGAAAATGGGTAACAATTTGCCCAACAGATGATCTCACTGATAGGTGAATGCTTTGGTGTTCTCATTAGTCTAACTATAGTTTTTAAGACTGGTATTTTGCCTTCTAGCATTAACAGTAGTAGGAAGGCCAACTCTGATGTTTTATGTTTCAGCTGTTTTTGTTTAAAATTTTGCTATAAATTGGCTGCAACCTGCCCTAAGCCACTCGTTAGAAAGCATATATCATAAAATAAGAAGAGCTTGAATCTGGTATAGGAGAGGCTGGTAATGTAAAGTGCCATCCAGATGTTTGAATGTGATTTAAATGTTCTATGATAGAAGAAGATCAACTTCAGCTCTGCACAGATTATGCCAAGATGAGAAGAGCCGAGGTGGCGCAGTGGTTAGAGTGCAGTACTGCAGGCTACTTCAGCTGACTGTTCAGCAGTTCAGCGGTTCAAATCTCACCGGCTCAAGGTTGACTCAGCCTTCCATCCTTCCAAGGTGGGTAAAATGAGGACCCAGATTGTTGGGGGCAATATGCTGACTCTGTGAACCGCTTAGAGAGTGCTGTAAAGCACTGTAAAGCGGTATATAAGTCTAAGTGCTATTGCTATTGCTAAGTGCTAAGATGCACAGGAATCTCCACATTGGGGAAATGTATCAAAAGACAGTCAGGAAGCTCCTGGAAACAGGGAACCACATGAGACCTATCCTTACTATTAGAATTACTTGAGGCTATTTGATTAAAAGGGGATGCACCAGTTGAAAAACATTGATTCCATGAATGCTGGACTCTCTGTCCATTATGAAGAAGGAGCTTGTTAGGTAGAAAGGCAGAAGTATAAACAGGGTGCAATGATCCCTTCAAACTATCTGCTCAGGTCCTTAGGTCCATACTCTAATAACCATGAATGCAACTAAAGATGAAGTTTCACAACCCCTCCTTTCTCTGCAGTATTCCAAAACAGGGGAAAAAAATGACTCACCAAGGTCTATAACTGGATTTTATTTCACCTTTTAAAATCTCAAGTTAATATTCACAGTTTTCACAACACACTGAGAAGTGTGTTATTATTAGAAGAATTATTTTACCATGTGTTTTATGATTAAAAAATAAAGCCAAGTTGCAATCACCAAAATGGAAAGACAAACAAAATCTTACATTAATGTCAATCAACATTTAAACGTCTAGTGATCTTTTCAAAGTCCTTTTTCTGATGGGGCAGATGCCTCTGTTCTGGGTATACAAAGACTATTGGACCTGTTTAGGAAATATTGCTAATTTCTGGTTTGTTAGACAATGTCTTGTTGAGTTAAGAGAACTCTGTGTGGTATAAAAAGGCATCTTTGTTTGACTTGAGCCCTCTCTCACTGTGGATCTGTAAGTTTCAGTATTATCAATTTGACTTTCATTTTTCTGTTTGATACTACCATATTTTTCTCATCATTCTCTTAATCCCTTTATTTGAGGCTTCCATCATCTAGCCTTCTCACTGTATTCCCCATGTCTGTCCTTTAAATTTCAGTGCATTGTAAAAGTTGAGGGAAGAGTAGATGAAAATTAAGTGGCAATTGAAAAATTCAATATTATAAATTTATTATAATCAATAATGTAATTTGCAAATAGGTTGAAAACAATACAAAATCTAACTCAAATGTCTATTACAGGGATGGCGAACCTATGGCACGCCATATCTGCCGGCACACGAGCCGTTGCCCTAGCTCAGCTCTAGCATGCATGTGCACGCTGGCCAGCTGATTTTCGGCTTGCGTGGAGGCTCTGGGAGGGCATTTTCGGCCTCCAGAGGGCCTCCAGGGGGTAGGGGGAAGGCGTTTTCGTCCTCCCCAGGCTCCAGGGAAGCCTCTGGAGCCTGGGGAGGGCAAAAAATGGGCCTACTGGGCCCACTGGAAGTAGGGAAATGGGCTGTTTCTGGCCTCCAGAGGGCCTCCGGGGGGATGGGGGAGGCCCTTTTCGCCCTTCCCAGGCATTGAATTATGGGTGTGGGCACTCACGCATGCGCGATAGCACGCGCGCACGTGCTTTCGGCACCCAAGGAAGAAAAGGTTCACCATCACTGGTCTATTATATCACCAAATAGGTGATAATTAAGTTGAAAGCCCTCAAGACCTTCAATTTATGAAAGATTATTTGAGAAAATTCTGCAAATTTTGACATTTCATATGTGTTGGCTGATAAATGTGTGGTGCCACAATAATTAAATAAATGGTTTATGGGAAAAATCCAAAGGGCAGCTGACATGTTCGTCTTATTGTTCTTCACTAGGGCTTCTACTGACTTTGTAAGCAGCTTTTGTCTATGGCAAAAAAAGTGAAAGGGCCAATAGCTGAATCTGACTAGGAACAAATATGAGGAGGGAGAACTAGGAATTAAAATAAAAAAAAACCTGAAGTTCCACTCTTCCTCTTCTATCATAGATAAATCATTAGCTTAAGCATAATCAATTTAGAAACTACTGTCTGATCCACAAATACTGGAATTACATGAACAACCATTTGTTCCAGCTTTCCAAGGCTAATTTATTTACTTACTTACTTACTTACTTACTTCTTATGGCATAACAGAATACAGCATTAACTGTTGTTTTTATTTTCGATACTTATGCTGCTGCTTCTTGCTGAGAGATCCTTGTCAGGTCAAGCAGCCAATAGACCACTGATGGCTAACCTTTTCTGGACCGAGTGCCCATAGCGCGCACATGCATGTGCGAATGCACGCATGCGCACCCAAACCCCCAAAATGCAATGCACACACGGCCCCCGTGCATGCGCCCCACCCCCCATGCATGCATGTGTGGCCTCCAGCACTCGCCCCGCCCCCATGCATGCACACACGTTTCCTGCATGTGCCCCGCCCCCACTCATGCGTGGCAGACCTGATGACCAGCTGGCCGGCAGGAGGCATGCGCGCATGCGCGGTGGAGCTGAACTAGGGTGACGGCTCGCTTGCCCACAGAGAGGGCCCTGCGTGCCACCTGTGGCATGCGTGCCATAGGTTTGCCATCACGGCAATAGATTATTTAGCTGTGAGAAAATCATGTTGCCTAGATGCATGCACACCACAAGGGAGGCTAGTCTACATTGCTCCCCAGCTACTCTCATAACAATGTTTAATGTGGAAATGCCTTCAATAAACAGACTCCATTATAGATACTTGTTTCAAATGTTAGAACTTATGTTGATTTTTGTAAATTTTAGATGGACATGTGGCTCAACTGTGTTACATAATCTCAATACCCAATAATGCAAGGTCAAAGCTCCAAATTTTATTATCCAATTGGATATAATTACCTTTGTGCATAAATTACCTGCAAAAACCTATCTAGCTGGTTCATCACGTTTCAGATGAGAACTATGGTACATAGGGAGCTGCACTACTCCCTACAATTTTTTTTTGTTGGATCAAAGTAAAAAATGAATAGATCAGAATTACACTTTCCAACTCCACCTTATTAGAAGGATTACTAAAATGATACATGCAAACTAAAAGCCCATTTCAATTTCTCTTTGTAAACAAGCTGACATAAGAATCCGGGGTCAGATGCTTCAGTAAAAAGCAAGTTAGTAGCCAGTAGTAGAAATGAGATAATATCACACCTCTCTCTTGGGCTTAATTTACAGTTATCCCTGGAAAATACTTCTTTATAGCACTCCAAATGGCCTTATGACCTCCTGTATTATTTTCATGATAAAAGTTCCTTTGCAAAAGTTCACATTTAAGTACTTTGAACTCCTATTCAACTACTTCATAGCCAAACTTATGATACTGCCTAGGTACACAGCAACCTCAGCCAGGAAAAAAAAATCACTGCCAGTATTTATGGATAGCAATCAGATGGGGATGCTAATCCATGTTTTTCTTTTCTGCCTAGAAACTAGCAGTATGCAGAAATGGTGGTAAGATTTACGGCTTCTCGAGTTGAATCTTTAAGGTTCAAGAAGCAGTAAAATATTTTATACAGTGCAACAGCTCCACTCTGTGGCTTCAGTTCAAGCAAGAACATACAGTGCTGGGGCAGTGTGTTGCAAGTGTCCTAAGATAAGAACAGTTCATCAAATATACTGAGCCACAACTGGGTCTTTGAGGGTTTCTTTCAAAATATACTTGTTACTAAGAATTAGAAGATATCTCTACTAATTAACCTGAGTTCTGATCCTTCCTTCCCTTCTGTTTATTTTCTTACTCATTCACTATGGTGTTTTAGTTCTTTGAAATGTCCTTTTAAATATTCCCAAAACCTTGATATGCCTTTAAAGTTCTGCACTCATTGATTCATGAATTTTAACATTTTTATCTGTAATAAATTTGAACAAATGCATCTTACTTGCATAATCCAGATTCAACAGCAAGTGTAAAGATTATTTTATATAATACATCCTAAAATTGTACGGCGTTCTCATTAAACTCTTTCGCTAAAATAAAAAAATGCTTCCAAAATTTGATTTAGGACAATCATCTTTTAAATCTTCTTTTTAGAATAATTATTACTAAACCACTGGATGAAACCAACTCTTCATTTTAAAAGCCACTCGGTAGCTAATAAAACAAAATCATTTTAAATTTAAAACATCATCATTTCAAAGAATACTTTAAAAATAGTTAGTTATTCTCCATTGGGGTAAACAATTAATTTTCCCAAGGGGACACAGGAGAAATTGGTACTGTTGTGGAGTCCCACCCAGTGGTGGGCTGCAACCGGTTCAACAACCGGTTCGGTGATTGCCTGCTTTGCGCGCGCGCGTGCACTTCACACGTGTGTGCGTCTAACGCGCTTGCACGCAGCATTCAAAATACAGCAATTTGAAGCTCAGCTCCTTACCTTCTAAGGAAGCCCCGGTAAGTAGAACAGTGGAGGCACAGAAATCAGCTGTGCGAATCAGCTGAGCCAGAAAGAAGGAAATATAGGACAGGAAGGGCAGCAGCCCACCACTGGTCCCACCACTGCTGCTCCCCACTCCCACTGCCACTGTATAAAAAATAACAGCAAATCTTTGGGCAGGGAGACACTCCAGAAGAGGCATTTTTTTCTCAGTTCTTTATGCCACCCACACGGTGACTTGCTCCTCTGAATGATGATTTAAAAGTAGTGAAGAAAAGTTATTCCAGGTTGAATTTGGAATTAGCAAATATTTCACATTTTAGAAACAAATACCTCTTCCACTCTCTCTAACAATAAATAACTAAAAGTAAGGAGTAGTCAGTTGAAGCCAATGACAGTATCTTTTTGAATGTTTTACAGTACTGATGGGATTTGGCTTGCTTCAATTAAGCCACCGTGACTTGGTGTAATTAGTATGGGTTATATCGAGCGGTGAAATCTACTTACCTTCCCTACTGGTTCGGAAGCGCGTGCGCATGTGCCCGTCGCGTGTGCTTTTTTACCTTCTGCGCATGCGCAGAATGCTTTGCGTATGCGCAGAGGACTAAAAACAAGAAAATGGCGACATCCGGGTGGGTGGTTTCTCCAAACCACCAGTGGCCGCCGCTACCGGTATGCCCGGACTGGGCCGAACCGGTAGCATTTCACCCCTGGTTATATCCAATCAGTTCCATGAATAAAACAGGCCACAGTGACGGATCACTGACCTTCTGGAGCTGATTTAGGGAAGTTCAGGAAAATACAAGTGGAAGGAAGCAAGGGAAAGTCTATTGGTGATAGAATTTATTCTAATGGTACTCTATAAACAGGCAACATTGCATACTCTATATAAAACTAAGCAAATGGAGAATATTAATAACAAATTCTTTCCGATGGTAATCTTTGTCTATTAAAATATGTACTTTCTACATAGGAGAAACATCATCCCCAAAGCTTAGTGAATAATACAATATGCATTAATTCAAATTTAGACTAAAGGATATGTTTGTTAAAAAAATTTCTCCAATTAAACATCAATCCCTTGTTTTAAAAAAAGCAAACTAACCTCAAAGAAACCTGTACTTTCTGGACGGAAAGTATTGCAAGGAAGAATGCTAAGAAACTCTTTTACTTTATATAGAACTCACTCTTAAACACCAACTCAGAAGAGAGTGTGCATGCTGGGCTTCAAAACCCAAATATGAAAAATGATGCACACAAGGGATCATTCACCACCTCATTTACAGCTCTTAATCAGAAGACTCAGTTGCAGCTGCTGGAAAACATCCACAATAAGCAAACATTACAAAACATTGTTTACATTACCTGGTCTCCACTCTACCCTGGATAACTTCATTTTCAGCTCACAGCAAATGCTGTAACTCCACCACTGTGCCCTTGATTAAGGCAGGACAGATGTTTTCATGTGGAGTCATGATGGGGACCACCCAAGGAATTTCCCCCACCTCAATATTTCAAAGTCATATTTTCAACTTTTAAAATAAGTGAGGTACCCATGAAGACATACTTCAGGATATCATCTACCAAGAATTAAACTGCAAAAAATAGTCTAGCATCAAATTATAAAAATTAAGCATCAAGGAAACACGCAATATTAAAGGCCACATCATTATGCCTTTGGTGGCATTTCTACGTATACTTAACCTGGGAGTAAATCTAATGATCAGAATAGAGCTGGAAGGGATCTTGGAGGTCTTCTAGTCCAGCCCCCTGCTCAAGCAGGAGACTCTATACCAGTGATGGCGAACCTTTTTTTCCTCGGGTGCCAAAAGCGCGCAAGCACGCGCTATTGCGCGCGTGCCCACACCCATAATTCAATCCCCCATGCCCCCCCTGCGCATGCATGTGCAAGCCCCCGTGCTGCCCCGCCCCCTACACATGCGCACATGCCCCCCCGCTCCCCCGCTCCCCCATTTCCCGACTTCTGGTGGGCCCGGTAGACCTGTTTTTCACCCTCCCCAGGCTCTAGAGGCTTTCTTGGAGCCTGGGGAGGCAAAAACGGCCTCCTCCGCCCCCCCGAGGCCCTCCGGAGGCCGGAAACGGCCCATTTTCTGACTTCTGGTGGGCCTGGTAGGCCCGTTTTTCACCCTACCCAGGCTCTAGAGGCTTCCCTGGAGCCTGGGGAGGGCGAAAATGGCCTACCCCACCCCCCGGAGGCCCTCCGGAGGCCGAAAACCCAGAGCCTCCGCACGAACCGAAAATCAGCTGGCCGGCACGCTGGAGCTGAGCTAGGGCAATGGCTTGCGTGCCAGCAGATATGGCTCCATGTGCCACCTGTGGCACGCGTGCCATAGGTTCGCCATCACGGCTCTATACCATTTCAGACAAGAGACTGTCCAGGCTCTTCTTAAAAGCCTCCAGGGATGAAGCACCTACAATTTCTGAAGGCACTCTGTTCCATTGGTTAATTGTCATTACTGTTAGGAAGTTTCTCCTTAATTCCAGGTTGCAGCTCTCCTTGATTAGTTTGCATCCATTGTTTCTTGTCCTGCCCTCTGGTGCTCTGGAAAATAAATTGACCCCCTCCTCTTTGTGGCATTCTCTCAAATACTGGAATAGTGCTATCATGTCTCCCTAGTCCTTCTTTTCTCTAGACTAGCTAAACTCAAATCCTGCAACCATTTTTCATATGTTTTAGTCTCCACGTCTTTAATCATCTTAATTGCTCTTCTTTGCACTTTTTCCAAAGTCTCAATATCTTTTTTTGTGATTTGGTGACCAAAACCAGATACACAGAGGTGGGATTTAGCAGGTTCTGACCAGTTCTGGAGAACCGGTAGCGGAAATTTTGAGTAGTCCGGAAAACCGGTAAATACCACCTCTGACTGGCCCTGCCCCCATCTATTCTCTGCCTCCCGAGTCCCAGCTGATCGGGAGGAAATGGAGATTTTGCAGTAACCTTCCCCGGAGTGGGGAGGGAATTGAGATTTCACAGTATCCTTCCCCTGTCATGCCCACAAAGCCATGCCCACCAAGCCACACCACGCCCACCAAGCAATGCCACGCCCACCAAGCCATGCCCACAGAACCAGTAGTAAAAAAAATTGAATCCCACCACTGCAGATACAGTATTCCAGGTGTGGCCTTACTAAGGCTTTATAAAGCTGCACTAATACTTCTTGTGATTTTGATTCTATGCCTCTGTTTATGCAACCAAGGATTGTATTAGATTTTTTGGCTGCTGTTGCATACTGCTGACTCATGTTTAAGTGATCGTCCATTAGAATTCCAAGGTCCCTCATGAGCTTTTAGTCTAGATAATCAATATCCCACTTCCAAAAAGCTGTTATCAAAACTGTATGCCTTTTGAGAGATACCTCTCATTTCTAAAAGCAGCCTAACATGGAAAAACAAATATCATATAAAACTCTGCTGCATGGGAAAAACGATCATATTTGAAAATAATTTAGATATGGATAGAGTAACTTGTTTCACTCCTATGGATGCATGCACTTTCTTCTAATGTAATGTGAGAATGTACATGTGTACTGATGCATTTTACTTCTGAAAGCATGGATGCAAAAGAAATTTTCCTACCTGAAAATTCTTCTGAAGTATATCAAGAAAGCAGAGAATAGGTGCACAGCTGATACTTACAATGGTATTTAGAGGAATGGCAAACCTGTAGGGGTGCCACAGATATCCCTCATAATGCCCCCCCTTATTTGGGAACAGAGGCATTTGGTTCAACCTTCCTGAAGACAGAATGTTATACAAATTCATTATGAGAATTATTATGTTCTTCTATCTACTCCAAATACAAATAAAATAAGAAGAAGAAAAGAAAAATGTGTGGTGAAACAGAGAGAGGAAGGGGGAGAGAAAAAGTACATGCTCCTCTGGATATGTAAGTTATCCATATTACATAGCCATTCAATTTTTGTAAGCCACCTAGAGTTGCCTTTGGTGAGATAGGCAGCATAGATGTTTGATAAATACATAATAATATAATAAGACTAACTATAGTAAACAGTCAACATTTATAGCATACCTGACAGTGTATCTCCCCATTCTCATCTCATTCTTAATTGGAGAACCAAGGTTGATCACTAGCTCATAAATCTCTAGGAATCCAGAGTGAATCATTGATAACGCTTCCCCAACCCCAATATCAAAAAGAAGTTTGGAATTATTAGATATATTCAGAGAATGATGTATCTGCATTGCAGCTGCATTTGTAATCTTATCTGGTACAAACTCCTACTGAACCATTTTGGTCATTTAAATTATGTCTAAATAAAGGTCACTTAAAAAAAAGGATTGTAGAACAATCTACATGCAACTAGGATGTTCTCTCTTATCAGTCCACTTATCAGTCCACTAGACCTACAAACTTAGGCCTCTATTTGAGAATCACTCCCTCTTAAATCCAAAAAACGTGTCCACAAGTAAACAGCCAGTCAAAAATGTCTACAGGCAAATTCACTTAATTTCTCATTAAGAGCAGAACACGAAAGCAGAATTATACTTGACAAAAAGAGGCAAATTATATGCCTAGGGGATTAGAAGGAGGGACACAAAAGTCTTAACACTTCTTCAATCATACCTTCCAGGAATATTGGGATTTCACATTTTTGGCCATGCTGGCCAGGAATTATAGAACTGAAATCCAATAATCTGGAGGATACCAAGTTGGGCTGATTTAATCTAAGCTACTATTAATATATTTGCCTATAGAAAATTGCTGTTCACCTACATATATTTTTGGCATATTTAAACAGGGCTAACAGATCTAGGGTATCAGGGATACTTTTCAGCTCTAGTCTCAATGAAAACCATAACACTGCCAAATGTTTTTCATGGACCTATTCACAGCCAGTGCCCAGATGACACTGAAATTTTGCATTCTACTACATAAAGTTAGTACTAGGCAGGGGTGGGTTTCAACTTACCTCGCTGCCGGTTTGCTCCCTCCCGCGCCGCGTGGGCGCACCTCGTGGGCTTTGTGCGCGCGCGCATGCGCAGTAACAAAAAATCTGGAAAAAACAAACAAAAAACAAAGCCGAAAAAAAGATTGCGACCACATGCACAGTGCCGGAAGTCAGCTTCTGCGCATGCTCAGAAGAAATTTAAAAAAAAAATTCAAAAAAAAAATTCAAAAAAAATTCAAAAAAAAGATGGCGGCCCCCACGGACCAGCACCGACCGATCCGGTTCGGTGACATCATCGTGATGTCACCAGCAGGCCGCTACCAGTTTGGGAGAACCGGTCCAAACCGGGAGGAACCCACCCCTGGTACTAGGTACAAAGGTATTTATTATTTTAAAAACTGGGGAAGAAAGTATCTTTTATCTAAAATTTTAAGCTTCAGATTTTTTGGTAGAGTGAAATTCTATGGATGATACCTTTAACAAAAATTAGACTGTATTCATTATGAGAGGAATGTTTGTACAGGCAGCTGAGAGACTGGCAGTGCTAGGATCTAAATTCTCTGTCCATAAGCCAGATAAGGTTAATGTAGCCATAATGTTTTGTTGAATATTTTAATCCCAACCTGAGAGATCACACCGTCTATCGGAAAGAATCCATTTTTATACTGCGTTAGCTATTGGCCTTGCTGGAGAAGAGTCTGCCACATTGTAGCTGTAATGAACCAGTTTCCAAATGGACCAATTTGTGATATGGACCATATACAAGTCTTGGTGGGACTATGATTTGCCAATAAATTCCAAAATTTGCTTGATTTTTCCAGGTTGGGATTATGATATTAGCTGCACAAAACATTCTTCTGAACAAAAAAATGAAAAGAAATTGTTTTCAACCGAGAAGAGTTTAATTTGTAAGATAAATTTAGAATAACTGTCAGTATAGACAGTATTGTTTTGTTATGTTTGATTATATTGTGTTTTATTTTGTTTGAATTTGTTTTATTTGTTTATTTGTTCAATCTGTTGTATTGTGTTTAGATGTATATAAACTTAATAAAAACTATTAAAAAAAAGAAATTGTTTTCAATATGCATAAGCTACTGGAGCTTGTGATAAATATATATATTTTTTCTAAGTATTTTATGACTATAAACTACTTGGGGGCCTTTTTGATTATTGAAGATGGTGTATACAATAATTTTTTGGATATATAATTACACTGAATAAAGGAAAAATAGCATTGTGGAAAAGGAAACAACAGGGATTTGCTTCACTGAATGAACATCACAGTCAAATATGCTTAAGCTTCTCTTGATAAATTTGCTGTTTTACATATATCAGGCTCTTCAAGGCCAGGTTAGGTTTAACTTCATCTACAGATTGGCATTAGTGGTCTCTGGATAATTCTTTGATAATGCCCCAAAATACATGATAAGCCTAATTAAATTTTCCTCTTATCATTGAACAGGAACATCATTAGTTTCCATCTGCTACCAGCTACAAAATTGGGGGAAAAAAGAAATTATTTGGAGACTGAATTACAAAATAGCAATAGCACTTAGACTTATATACCGCTTCACAGTGCTCTACAGCCCTCTCTAAGCGGTTCACAGAGACATCCTATTGCTTCCAACAACCTGGGTCCTCGTTTTACCCACCTCGGAAGGATGGAAGTCTGAGTCAATCCTTGAGCCTGGTGAGATTTGAACTGCTCTGAACTTATGAAAATAATAGGAAACTATCAACTCAGAATTTAAATTTTAATTTAACCTTAGAAGCACAAAAAAATATTTATATTATAAGCATCTTCATTTTAAGACTTTCAACTGATTTATTTTCCAATTGCTGACTGTATAAGTGTAATGGAAACCCAGCTAACACATATCTCCCCATTACATTCTGTCCCTTAATACAGATGATATTGATTACAAAAATAACTCTCTGGATGTTTCCGACTATAAATTCCATGGTATGTAATGACTGGGATGCTGCTTTGGGATTGCAGAACTGTCACTCAAAACCTCTGAAAGATACTAGAGAAATTTCATCACAGTTCAAGTTACTGATCACAGATTATACTATAACATAGACTGATATATTTTTTCCCCTGAAAAAACGCCCAATGCTTTAAACTTAATTGGGATTCAGTATGTACTTAATAAATATAATTAATGTGTGTGTATGTGTTTTTGATATTTTCTGCAAAAATATCAAAATGGAAGTTGTTTTATTAGCCAAGAGTTTCTGATCAAGTTAACGGGAAGAATCAAGAACTTACATCTAACTAATATACAAAATGAATTTGTAAAGAAATTTTTCAGAATATATGAAAATGCTTTAAGACCTGCAATTCTGCATTATTCACTTTTCTTATATTTTAATGTTTATAGAAAAATAGGAAAAAAATCTATATTTATTTTGGAAATGCCAAACAGTTAAATTCTAGGTACATATACCGTATATATAAATCTAATTCAACTGTTCTTCACATTTCCTGCTTTCTCATCTTCCACAAATGAGAAGACTGTAACAGGCTAGGAACAAAGGGAAAGATCAGAAGCTTCTGATTAACTAGACTTTGGCATTATTGATTATGTGCCATCAAGCTGAATCTTATCAAATCTTAACTGCATAGATTTGGTTTTTTCCCCATGATAATCTTTCCCTATCCTGGTCCTTCAGGTGTTCCAACAGTGCACCCATTGCTGCTTGTCTTCCTCTTGCATATATAACAATGAAAAAGCTTTGTCAGGGTAATGATGATTTAAAGCTGACCAGCTGATGTAAGGCTGTAAACTGAAATGCTGATGCAATGAGAATGAGTCAGCAGGGTTACTGCCGCTTTAAGAAGCTATCTATATAAGGGAGGCCATGAGAGGGTGTATCTCTCTCTTCGTGTATCTCTCTCCTCGTTGTGTTCTATCTGCATTTCACAGTTCTCAGTGTAGAGTTGAAGACTGATTGCTTGCCTGGTATGTGCCTACCATATGTATGTACGTATATAGAAGTCTTGTATATAAACCACTGTTTGTAAGACAAACCTCTGTGTACTGTATTATGCTCCTGGGTTGTCTCAAAATTGTAGTCACGCTGTGCACACTCTAAAAAGCTTTAAGGCATTTATGATTATTGAAATAAAGTTGCAGTTGAGTGCCAAATAAAAATGTAACTGTAGGTGTCATGATTTGCAAGCTTCTCTGGAATTAAGTACAGGTATTCCTCAACTTACGACCACAATTGAGCCCAAAATATATGTTGCTAAGTGAGAAAGTTTGTTAAGTTAGTTTTGCCACATTTTTGCAATTTTTCTTGCCATATTTGTTAAGTGAATCACTGCAGTTGTTAAGTTAGGAATATGGCTGTTAAGTGAAGCTGGCTTCCCCATTGACTTTGCTTGTCAGAAGGTGGCAAAAGTGGATCACATGACCATGGGACACTGCAACCATCATAAATGTGAACTGGTTGTCAAGCATCCAAATGTAAATCACGTGACCATGGGGTTGATGCAATGGTCATAAGTGTGAAAAATGGTCATAATTCACTTTTTTTCAATTCTGCTAATTATTTGATTCTTTCTTTGTTAAAATTTACTGGCTTCTAACACTTCAGAAGCTGATATGTTTGTATATTAAATTGCATTTACATGTAGAACAGGTGTAGTATTATGGCAATTGGCATAGGATATTTTATATTTTATTATACAGTACATACCTGATATAAAAAAGAAATAAGAATTCTAGCTTCATTTACCTATGTAAGTCTTCATCCCTAGCTGTATTCAATACGCTCAGGATATAAATGTTTAAACATTTATATATACATTTAGAACATTTATATAATTGTTTAAAAAAAATGCTATGAGCCCATCCTAAACAATATTCCTGAAATAAGTTGAATCTGCCCATCCAAAGAAACTTTTCAGATAAGAAAGAAGGAAGAGGAGGAGACCAGAAGATCTTTTCCAGAAACAAGCTTTTTTTTTTATCTTGGAGAAAGAAAAAAAGTCTTCTACAGAAGTCATAAGGTTTGGCAAGGATGAAGAAATATTTTGATAAACCATTAATTATATGAAAAGCAAAACCTTTGGATGTAGTTCAAAAAAACAATTACTCCCATCTGATCTCACTAAATCTGCAGAAAGTGCTGCAGATTTTAAAGTAGCATGAAGAAGTATTTCACAGACTAAAGAACTTCTTTGGAAGCTATGCAGGACAGCAGATAACAGAAACACCCAATCTGCTGAATAGAAACAGATAACCAGAGACGGGATTTATGAAAGAACAAGGTGATACGATGAACCTCAAACTTTAGGATATGGCAATAAATAATAATATTAATATTATTATAGACTCCTGCGAGTCCCTTGGACTGCAAGGCGATCAAACCGGTCAGTCCTAGAGGAGATCAACCCTGACTGCTCTTTAGAAGGCCAGATCCTGAAGATGAAACTCAAATACTTTGGCCATCTAATGAGAAGGAAGGAGTCACTGGAGAAGAGCCTAATGCTGGGAAAGATTGAGGGCAAAAGAAGAAGGGGATGACAGAGAATGAGGTGGCTGGATGGAGTCACTGAAGCAGTCAGCATGAGCTTAAATGGACTCCGGGGGATGGTAGAGGACAGGAAGGCCTGGAGGAACATTGTCCATGGGGTCGCGATGGGTCGGACACGACTTCGCGACTAACAACAACAATAATATTTATTGTGACCCACTTTTGGATTAATTTACTATAGAAAGAAAGCACATAAAGTCTTTAAACTCCAATGATAAATAGTTGGGTTCAATAATTAAGTCCTTGCCTCTTGTTGAATAATATGAAACCTGCATTAAATTTATTTCTTAACCAGCTGAAAGATAGGAGTAAAAGAAGAACTAAGCCAACATCATGAAGAGCTATAGAGCAGAAGCTTCTCCAAAACTGAATTAATTCCCACAATGGATGGAATTGAGAAGCTGCAGTAAATAGAGTCTAGAAAAGGAAGTGAAAAAAAATTCATTAAAAATTATCACAAAGAGTAAAGCTTCCTTAGGATATATGTGATGTAAAATATTGAATTTTGTATGCCCATCCAATTGTATAATCTTATTCAACTGAAGCAAAAAGGAAATCAGATATTAGGTAAATTATCGTTTTGGGCACCCAAATTTGCAGAGGGAAGAAGAATCAAAAGATCCAACTGATTTTTGTCGTACAAAAAGACAAATGTAACTCATGTCATAAGTATTAAATTTCACAGACATAGAAAGCTCAATATAATTTCCTTTTTATTTGAAACATTTTTTTTTTGTTTATCAGTACTTTTATATTCATGTGATAGATGGATGCATTAAGTCATAACTTCTCCACCTTGGAAGTTTGATCAGGTCCTATTATATTTTATCCATCTCTACCTTCTCCATTAATTCACAGTTTATCAACATAGTAATAGAAAACTTGACAGAAAGGTATTTTGTTCTCTTTTTATACTGTGATGCCCCGTGGTCCAAAAAAATCCTTTTTGGCCAGTTCTCTATTCTGTTGTGATGATGTTCATCCATCATGTTCGAAGAGGACCTTGACATCTTAACAGGTTGTGGGCTGTCCACGGTGTGTCCATAGGTGGCTGGTAAGGCCTATACGGGCATGGAATGTTCTGCCACATGTTGAGCAGACATGTGTGGGCAACATTGTTGCAGCATTTGCAGCTATGGCTTTGTGGAGTGCTTGCCTCTCTTGTGCTGTGGTTGTTCTTCTGTCTTCAAATGTCTGGCAGCCTTGGTGGATCAACGTGTGCCATGTTGATCGATCTTGTACCAGGGTTTCTCAGGAGGTGGTGTCGATATCCAGGGACTTGAAGGAGGCTTTCAATGTGTCTTTGTATCACTTCCTTTATCCCCCGTGCAATCGCTTTCCTTGAGACAGTTCACCATAGAGGAACTGTTTAGGGATGCGATGGTCTGGCATCCTTGCAACATGGCCTGCCCAGCGTGTCTGGGCTTTCATCAGCAGGGTGTGAACTGATGGCAGGCCTGCTGTGGAGAGGTCTTCTGTGTTAGAGCCGAGGTGGCGCAGTGGTTAGAGTGCAGTACTGCAGGCTACTTCAGCTGACTGTTCAGCAGTTCAGCGGTTCAAATCTCACCGGCTCAAGGTTGACTCAGCCTTCCATCCTTCTGAGGTGGGTAAAATGAGGACCCAGATTGTTGGGGGCAATATGCTGACTCTGTGAACCGCTTAGAGAGTGCTGTAAAGCACTGTAAAGCGGTATATAAGTCTAAGTGCTATTGCTATTGCTATTGTCTGGCACCTTGTCCTGCCACCGGATCCTCAGAAGTCTGCGGAGGTAGGTCGTGTGGTAGTGGTTCAATTGCCTAGCGTGCCTCTTGGACAGTGAGTCCAAGTCTCACTGGCATACATCAGGGTGGTTAGCACTACTGCTCAGTAGACTTTGAGCTTTATAGCAAGGCTTATTCCACGGTGGTCTCACACTTGGTCAGTAGTCTGCCATAAGCAGAGCTTGCCTTGGCGATTCTGCAGTTGACCTCAATGTCAATTGTCACTGCAAGGGGGAGGGTGCTGCCAAGGTATGTAAATTGGTCCACTGCTTGCTTGCAACTCTTGGTGTTGGGCTTTCGGAGCTGGCTGGTGCATCACTTCGGTCTTCTGCATTCTGCTGTAATACAGGATCAGATATCTCTACATTCTAGTTCTGTGACCTAGTTCAATCTACACCCTTGTTTTGCATCCTTGATAGCCCTGATGGCAGAATAGGCTTTGATGAAATCTGATGAAATCTTTGATGAATACAATGTTAGGCGTGCAGTTCATCCATATATTACTTTCTTTAGAACAGCAGTTGTATCATGATGTTGTCATTATTCTACTTTTTAAAAAATAAACTGGACTTATTTAAGAACATATAGGTGACACCTAAGGTTCTTATCAATAATGGAATTTTTAAAACACTGTAATTATAAAATATGAACTACTTGGATGTAGTTCATATTATTGTTTCAATCCATGAGAGTTTCAACATGCTTCTCAAAAGTGTCTTTACAAAGAACACATGACAAAGCCTCTCAATTGACACATGACAAACATGTGACAAAGCTTTTCAACCTAAGTCTTTCTTGTTGGTACAAGAAAATGCTTAGTTAACTTCAGTGGCCTGAGGCCACGACTTCTTCTACCCACTACTGAGTACAAAGTTCAAGCACGAATACAAATATTCATTATAAACATACACTTTTTGAAATTTTATTTTGTCAGACTTTTCAGTCTGTTCTATTTAAAATCTAAATAAATCAGCATCTTGGTGCTCAAATGACATTTTAATCATACATTTCTCTTGGAAGTATTTCTGTAGCATCTCTCTCTACATTATTATAATTAAGCAAGAATGGATAACAAAATGGAAACTAGATCTGCAGTATACAGCTTTTAATAAAAACTAATAAAACACTGTAGCTAAAACTACATCTCAGTTCAGATTAATGTTACTAATGGTCTTTTTGCATTCAACCCCATATCATAATATCCAGAATATCAATGGTATTAATGATGGGGCAATGAAACAAATAGAATTTTGTAAGATACAATGTTTCCCCAACATGTTCTTTCAGGTTTTTAGTAGCATTACAGCTATTTCTCGACTTACAATCACAATTAGGATCAGAATTTTGGTCACTAAGCAATGAAGATGTTAAGTGAGTCATCACATGACCAGATCTGGCTTCACACAATGTGTAAACCTGATAATTGTGAACATTTTTCCTCCTGAGGTCAGGCTGGCCCCAACCCTGTGGGCTTTCCAGAAGGCCCTTTAAAGCATAGTTTTGTCAACTAGCTTGGAAATCCCATGATACAGCGGAACCTGATAGATCAGTGATGGCGAACCTATGGCACGCGTGCCACAGGTGGCACGCAGAGCCATATCTGAGGGCACGCGAGGCGTCGCCCTATGTCAGCTCCAGCACGCATGCGCGAGCTGGCCAGCTGATTTTCGGCCTTCTTTTTAGCCATTTTCGCTCTCCCCAGGCTTCAGGAAAGCCTCCTGAAGCCTGGGGACGGCAAAAAACAGCCCAACCGGAAGTTCATTTGTGTGCTCACCCCTAGCTCCTTTTCGCTGTCAGAGGTCTTCAGGAACTTCTTCGGTTTTGGACAGTTGTAGGCAGGCCTCCCACACCTCAGCCCATTTCTTCTGCAGGGAGGTTTTCCTGAAGGCCTCTGCAGCTGATAACAGAGCTCCGGATCGAACCGGAGCTCTGTTATCAGCTGCAGAGGCCTTCAGGAAGGCTCAGAGAAATGGGCCGAGGTGTGGGAGGCCTGGTTGCAACTATCTGAAAGTAAGTAAGTAGTAGGGCAGCTCCACTGAAAGTAAGTAGTAGGGCAGCTCCACAGCTTCAGTGAGGCCTGTGCACATGTGCTGGGGGGGGCAGCACGGGGGTTGTGCGCATGCGTGGGGGGAGGGCATTGCATTATGAGTGTGGGCACCCACGTGCACGCTATCGTGCGTGCACGCACCCTTTTGGCACCCGAGCCAAAAAAGGTTCGCCATCACTGTGATAGATGGTAGTATGACAGTTAATGGAATAAACTCCCTGTATGTTTTCCTGCCATTTTGTTTTTTATTTTTAATTTAAATTGATATTTTTAATGGATTGTTACATATTTCTATTATTATTATGAATACAACCCAGAGTCACTATATGAGATAGATGGTATACAAATGTGAGTAAACAAAGAAATAAATGTGTCCAGAGGACAAAAGCCCCATGTGAGAAGCAGAGAGAGGTAACCAGGGGACAAAAATGCTTGCATAGATTTAAAATTAGATTGTTATGGAATAAATATCTATTTTCCTTCTTTAATCTCAATTGGAGACTCTTTCGGTCACGTAAATATGCAATTGGTATTTAGTGCCAATTCAGTAACATCTTCCCAAATAAATTAAACTGCAAAAATTAAGATATTAAAGAGAAAAATATTTTTTAAAAATCAGTTGAAGATAGGCAACAATACTGAATATATTCGTCTCTTCTCTCAGACTCATAACAAGCACTCTGATCTGAAAATGGGAACCAGATGAGAACTTTATTTACAGTAATCAAAGTAAGAGCTAATCAATACAGAGATTCCAAAACTTTCCTTGATTCTAAAGCAAGTGCTGAAAAAAAAATCAAACCAGTTATCTTGAATGCTTGCTCAATATCTTTTGAACCCATGAGCCAACACACGGCACCCCCCCCCCTCTCCCTCTCCCTCTCCCTCTCCCTCTCCCTCTCCCTCTCCCTCTCCCTCTCCCCCCCTCTCCCTCCCTCTCTCTCTCTCTCCCTCTCTTAGAAGAGCAAATAGGGGTACGGAAGAGAAACCTTGCTGAATTCCATTCCATTCCATTCCTCTCTCTCTCTCTCTCTCTCTCTCTCTCTCTCTCTCTCTTTCACACACACACACACACACACACACAAGTTTTCAGATGAAGGGGAATATCACATACACAAAGTCTACAAGAGTTTTTGAATTAATTAATGGCATAATGCCAATTCACATATTTCTGCTGCTTTTGTATATGATTCAGAACATTCCTGGCAAATGTAAAAAGATAATTTTGATTCCTGCAAACCAACATCAGCAACTGCCCACTTTACATTTCTCCACACATGTATTTGCCCAAGGACACTGGAACTGCTCATAGAACCCTCATAGACTGTTATGTGACAAAAACTCTAGTCCCATAATTATTTGAGGTCTATGTCGCAAAGGGAACTGGGTGCTTTAATTGTAACAGAAAATTCCCTTTCAAAAGTAATGCTTACTTGTTGAGTTTTTCTTTCCTTTGCCTTTAAAAATACTTTTTTAGAGAGATGTATTTAAAAAAGCATACTTGCTTTCCTTTTCCATTCCTTCCTTCCCGTCTAGCTTGTTCTACCAGAAATACTAGGCTACTTTACCTTTTCAAAAACATTATTCTGATGCTCCCAGCCTATACTGAACACTGGTCACTAAAAGAAATAGTCAGGCCACTACTTTTCATTATAGGGACAGTATCACTAGCACACATGGCAGGACATTTATCATATAGTGTCATTTCAGACACAAAGCCCAGATTCACAATGAGGAAAACTTGGGATAACAGAAACAGGTTCTTTAAAAAGACTTAGAAAGTTAGGTGATTATTCAAAAGTTCCCCTACCGCAAATTCTGCAGGTTTTCCAAAGGAACCCAGAAATTAAAATAAGTACAGATACGTACCATATACTCATAATCCCCAATTTGACGTTGCATTTCTCTTAACTGTACTTTATAACATAGAAGACTGAAATGCCATCTGTTTGTGTGAATTTATTTTTATATTTACTGTTTAAAATAAACTACTGCTATGTCACAGGATGAACATCAACTAATAGCATATCCATTTAAGCGAAGTCTGAGGGCTAGCTTTTTCAAGCAGTCTCTGTAAGAGTATTAACATAAGACCAATGCCTTGACCAGCTGTATGCAGCCATGTGGAGCAGGGGTGAAATCCAGCAGGTTCTGACAGGTTCTGGAGAACCGGTAGCGGAAATTTTGAGTAGTTCGGAGAACCGGCAAATACCACCTCTGGCTGGCCCCAGAGTGGGGAGGGAATGGAGATTTTGCAATATCCTTCCCCTGGAGTGGGGTGGGAATGGAGATTTTGCAATATCCTTCCCCTGGAGTGGGGTGGGAACGGAGATTTTGCAGTATCCTTCCCCTGCCACGCCCACCAAGCCACGCCCACCAAGCCACACCACGCCCACCAAGCCACGCCCACAGAACTGGTAGTAAAAAAAATTTGGATTTCACTACTGATGTGGAGGCCAACGCAACATAGTAATCTGATTGCAGAAACAGCAAGTTGAGGTGACTGACTACACTTTAAAAAAAATATAAAGAATGAGAGAAATGATTGATTTGTATGTATATTTTTTTAAAGGATGGCATTAACAAAATGATGAGCTCAGGCTCAGAACTCCTCCTGGGTAAACACTTAACATGTTATACTCTTGTCCAGATTATAAGCTTTCATGAGACTTCTGAAATCTTTTGTTGCATTTGATATAGTATGAGACAGTACGAAGTATAAATCATTTGACTCCCACGAGTCACTTCTTAAGAGTTCAATTTGATCAGAAACAGATTACTCAGGCATGCCTTTAGATCTGTTTTCAAGAGCACAAATACACACTCTTACCTCGTGGCAATTCTCTGAAGGCTTCTCTCCATTTCTCTGCCTTTGGTAACATCTGGCTTCACTCTTCACATCATTTCCCACTCCCGCTTTTTATCAAGTTGCACCATAAATATTGTTATGTGGAAAAGAATTAGGCATTTTAAAATGTGGCGCAATATATAGAGTATTTTTTTTAAAAAAAGTAAAGTTGATAAATCATATAGAACAATATTAGAGGAGGAGAGAGGGGATACATCTATGCTTTACTTCTGTAGGGTCATGCAACACATCACAGATCAATGGAGTGTATTTTCATATAATGGGCTCACCCATGAGTCTTTCCAATTGCATTAGCACCAACTGTTCTTCAAGGAGGCTTTCTAAACACTGAAATGAATTATTCAAAATACAACTCGTCCCTCAACCAAAGAAAACAACCGCTTCACAACTGAAAGTTTAATCTGGCATTTGGGTGCTCAACTAGACAAATGAATCTTTGTTCTACACACAACCAAACAAAAAAAAATAGAGCCTTGTTTATGCAACAGTATGGCACCCACTTCCCTCTTGACAAAAATTAATCTGGGCACATTATTTAATCCTAAATGCAAGGATTCCCAAGAAGGGAATATGAGAATAGCTTCCGACAATAAACACAGATTCTGAGTCAGTGCGGTCCCTTAGGTCTATCTATTCTTAATACTTATTTACTTAGAAAATTTACATTGCTGTTTACTCGCACATGGTGACTCAAGGCAGCTTACAAGGATATAAAAACACCATATAAAAGAAATAAAAAGAATAAAATAAATAAATAAAAATAATGTCATTATGATAGCAACTCTTTAAGTAACAATATTGGTGTGTGCTACATGGAGGACTTGGCAGTTACTCAAAGTGTTTAATGTGCAATCAAGCAAACTGTATCTTCTTGATTATCAAAGTATGTCTGACTTGTATTTAATAGCAAATATCTAATGAGAAATCAGTCTTTTTCAACCATAAACCCATAAAAATCCCTTTTAAAACTGTCATTCCAGAAAGATAAATACTACTGTAAGAGGCAATTATTCTTTCAGACCAAACATTCTTTAAGAAAAGAGCAATGTTATTAACATTATGCTATGGGGAAACTAAGCCTTACTCCCTATACATCACATTTTTAATTGCCTCACCACATCACCTCTGTCATTTTGTGTAGAACGTATGGCACCTTGCTTAGTTAGGTCTTAAAGATCTTTAAGAACATTAGAGATTAAAATGTTTAATTTACAGAGTTTCAGCATTACATTATTATTGTACTAAACAAAATTCCAAGTCTAAAGGATTACACTGTCCTAAACTGAACAACCTGTGAAAACAATACTCTATTTGGTATATCATTCCACTTGAGATCAGGTTAATCCCAGTTTTTCTGGCCTTCTGAAAGGGCTTGAAAACATGGCTTTGCCATCTGGCCATGGGATCCGGTATTGCTAAGGAACTTGAATGTGTTCTTCTGCAGATTTTTAATGGTTTTTAAAATGATTTTTAATATTTTTTATTATGCTTTTGGCTATTTTGTTGTATTGTTTTTGTGTGTTTAAGTTTTGTATACGTGCCACTCAAAGGCACGTATCCGAAATGGGCAGCTACGTAAATTTATCAAATAAAAATAAATATTCAGTTAGAACAGCGGTTCTCAACCTGTGGGTCACGACCCTTTCACAGGGTGCCTAAGCACGCGCTAGCCCACCATCATGGTGCCACGCCCCCTTTGTCACCTCATCGCACGCAGGGCGGGGGCGGGGCGGCGGTCGCAGCGGTGGGGCGGGGGTCGCGGCATTAGGAAGGTTGAGAACCACTGAGTTAGAATAGCATCAATAATTAGTATGAAAGCCAGTATTATCAAGCACACACTGTGGAACATCAACGTCTGGATTTTACTTTAGAATAATAAGTCACGAAAATGAATATAAAGCCTTTTTATATTTATGTAGGGAAAGTAGATATAATTAATTTCTTTGCCACTGACTGTTAGGATGGCATCAAAAATCATTACGTGATAATAAATGTATAGATGAGGTTTGCAGTGATAAACTGAACTAATATACCCATAAGTAGGACTGGCATTTTTCAAGAGTACAAAGAAGCTAATTAAATTCAGAAGACATGCCTTACCACAGCCATAACACACTTAATTGGATCATGGGGACAGTTAATATGTTGTGCAAGCACTATAACTGAGCCAAGACAACTGACACAGTTAAAGCTAATTAAGGATTTGTTTGGGGCTAAAGTAATTCCTCTTGGTCAGGAGAATGTTTTGAAAAGTACATAGCAACAACTCTCTACTACAACATGCTGCTACTGAAGCAAGCCATTTAAACATAATTAAACAATTAAATTTATCTTGAACAATTTTTGAGACTGGAAACCATTCCATCAGAGCAGCCAATTCTAAAATACTTATTCGGCCAGCCTCTCCCAGCCTGTCAGCTTCCGGAGGTACTGGGTTATAGTTTCTGTAACCACAGCGGTCAATGGATTATGGGAGTTCTTATTCAACAGCACAAATGGAAACTGTTGCATAAAAAAAAATCCTGCTGCACTTTTAAACTACTGAACTCCACTTGCACTTTTAAAAGATCTCTGGGCAGTGTTCAGATATGAAGTAGCTTTCAAGTTAAAAATATAAAACAACAAAAAACAAAATCACTAACTAGTGCTACAGTTTTGCTTCATGCAGGTAGCCTTTGCTTAATGACCAATCACTTAGCAACCTATCAAAGTTACAAAGGATTCGCCCCAAAAGGTACTTATGACCTGGTTCCAGAGATGTGCCTGGTCACATGACTGCATTTTGGGCACTTGGAAATTGGTTCACATTTACAGCCAGTTGCAGAGTTCTGTGGTCCCATGACACAATTTACAACATTTGTTTTTGCTGGAAACTGCCTTTATGGCCATTTTCCAGCAACACACACACACCAGGGGTGGGTTCTAACTTATCTCACTGCCGGTTTGCTTCCTCCTGTGCCATGTGGCCATGCCTCGTGGCCGCACGCGCGCTTTGCGCACGCGCGCATGCGCACTGCCAAAAAATAAAAAAAATCTCCTCCCCAAAAAAGCAGAAAACAAGATGGTGACGCATGCGCAGTGCCGGAAACTTGGCTTCTGCGCATGCGCAGAAGAAAATTTTTTTTAAAAAAACAATCCCCCACATTCCCCCCCCCCCCCCCCAACCCCCAACCA
>QLTV01000548.1:4443879-4462268 GCA_003457575.1 Thermophis baileyi
ATACACATACATACATACATACATACATACATACATACATACATACATATATACATACAAGGAGTCTCTTGGAAAATGTGGCACTATAAATGTAAAGTAAATAAATAAGGTATTTCAAATATTTATTAAATGTTTATACATGAATTACATTTTTAGCTAACAGCAATATCTTCATGTTTCTAACATCAATAGTACTAAGTGATTGCAATAGTTGTAATTATTCGATTTCCTTCTCTTCCTGGATCAGGTTATCTTACCTTTGAAAATCCTTTTATTAAGCGCATGTAAGTTTTATGCATCTTTAACTAGGTATCCAGCGTTTTATGTTCATTGCTATCTTCTCTGTTAGTTCTTCAAGTCATCAAATATAAAGTTATTTTCTGCAACATCTGGGCTCCATTCAGATCCTAAAAGAAAAGACATGCTCACTTCCTTATTACTTGTAAGCACATCCTTAACCACAGAAAACAATTTTGTTCCAACTATGTAAAAAGTTAATTAAATTCAAAGACCTGGCTGCATCAAGTATAGGATGCATAATTTTAAGATAATTATTAGAATCTCTTTTGTGCATTGCAAACATTTTCCCCCGAAAAGGCAATGTAAAAACAAATAACTAATATTTTTAAAAAAAATTATTAACATTTTAGGCAATTACAGGACATTAGAGGAAAGTGTTGGTTTATTTAAAAGAAATAAAACTACAATACTGACCTCTAGTGTTGGAATCTGAAGAGCAAATGAAGTTGAAATGAGCAGGATTTTATGCCATCCAATTCAGTAATTACCTACATCTCAAGTGAGCACTTGTTCTAGTTAGAGACAATTTCCAAGCATGACTGGGCAATGCTTTCTCTACACAGAAATGTTAAGACTATAGCTATCATATCTACTATACATTATTTCTATATGTCTCTCCCAGAAGAATCCAGACAAGCTTACAAACTGAGGTCTACAAATATTAGGGAGATTTTTTTTTAAAAAAAAAACAGTACAGTATTTGAATCAGCCAAATAAAACCCTTGGGAGTTATTTCCAATTACAATCTTATAACTTAATTTGTACTTCTGGTTGTAGTATGTCCCCAATGGAACAATGAGCAGGGCCTCTCCAGGGAATCTTAATGACTGTTGAAGAGTACACTTTTTAAATACCTTGATGGAAAGCAGCATACCCATCAAACATACCAGCCAGAGATTAGGAAGCTAAAGTGCAACATAACCAGAGGAGTCATAAAAGAGAAGGCTAATTCTAAATGCATAGAGCCTAGCCTGGGTTTAAGAAAAAATTGATGTAAAACAAGCTATAAAAAAAACCTTTTCTATCACATTCATAAAACAGAGAAAGAAATTTGTTCAGCTCCAATCCACTTAGCCATTCAATGAACTCCCGATGTCCACACTTCTTTCCTGGTTGTCATTGACTTTGACATGCCTTTACTTTACTTTTTTTTTTACTTTTATTTGCATTTCTATGCTGCCCAACTCCCAAGGGACTCTGGGCGGCTTACAGCAAATATAAAAAACTTATTAAAATATAGAAAGCTTATTAAAAAGATGCATAATAAAAAACATTTAAAAACAATTAAAAACCCATACACACCTTTTCATGGCCGGATCTCGCCAAATTGCAGAAGCGAGATCAACGGCCCCAAGCCTGCCGGAACAGCCAGGTCTTCACTGCTTTCCGGAAGGCCAATAGTGTGGGGGTAGTCTGGATCTCAGGAGGTAACTGGTTCCAGAGGGCCGGGGCAGCCACAGAGAAGGCCCGCCCCCGCGGGCCCGCCAGCCGGCACTTTTAGCTGACGGGACCTGGAGGAGCCCAACCCTGTGGGATCTTACTGGTCGCTGGGAGCTATGTGGCAGAAAATAAATTTTGATTATTCACATGCTGTCTTCTCTAACAATGTTATAAAACACATAAATCATAGACTGCAGTCCCCTGATAATGGTATACAAAGAACACCTTTCATTATAGGGATGTTTATTGTCCATAATGTCCCATTTCATTTTCAGTTTATAGTTTCTCTCTACAATAATTAGTCTGAGAGACATAACCAATCCAGAACGTTCCTCCATAACCAAGCTGCCATCACTTCTCCCCGTCAATTAGCTCACCTTTGCCTTGGAGTGCAACATAATTTTGAATGACTTGCTCAATCATATGGCAGAAAATTTTCTAGTTCTCCACACTCTTCAGAAGGACTGAGAAATCTTCCCAATTTCTTCTGTCTTGGCCCATAGCACCAGCATATAGCACAGAGATGCAATAAGCAGATTTTCATACACCTTCATTGTCACATGTACCTGGGGAGCAAAACTGACATGAAATGACTAGAGAAGTCCTATTTTTGTGAAACATGTTTAAGGATATTGTCCCGGTCATTGATATTAAATGGAGTTAAATTAATTCTCCAGTATGTATTTTACATGACATAGAGCATTATGGTGAGAGCTGGGGGGGAGGAGTGGCTCCCTGCTTGGTGGGTGGTTTCATGTAGATGTTAAATAAGAGGGGAGAGAGGACCAAGCCCTGAGGCACCCCGCAAACGAGGGGTCTAGGGGTCGACCTCTGCCCTCCTGCCAACACTGACTGTGACCGACCAGAGAGATAGGAGGAGAACCACCGTAACATGGTGCCTCCCACTCCCAACTCCCTTAGTCGTCCCAGAAGGATACCATGGTCAATGGTATCGAAAGCTGCTGAGAGGTCAAGTAGCACCAAGATAGAGGAATGATCCCCATCTCTAAAAATGATTTATAGCCAATGTCAGAGGTCTCAATTTCCTGCACGCTTAAGTTGTAAGAGACACATAGCAGGCAAGACAATTGTAGTGCTATTCTTTTAAATTTCAAATAACTCAAGGTGGCAAATATATCTAACACTCTTTCCTCCTCCTATTCCCCCCACAACAACTCTATTATATGAATTGGGCTGAGAGAATGAATGGCCCAAAGTTGGCTTTCATGCCTAAGGTGGGAAACTCAGAATTTCCTGGTTTCTAGCCTAATGTCTTACCCACTAGACCAGCGGTTCTCAACCTGTGGGTCGCGACCCTTTTGGGGGGTCAAATGACCCTGTCACAGGGGTCACCGCACGTGCTAGCCCGCCATCTTGGTGCCACGCCCCTTTTGTCACCATTGCTTCTCGCCTGGCAAAGCGCACGCACGGGGAGGGGGAGGGGCAGGGAGGGGGTCACGGCGGCGGGGCGGGGGTCGCGGCATTAGGAAGGTTGAGAACCACTGCACTACACCAAAATAACTCTTTTAGTTTCTTAATTTTAGTGATATGCAGAACACTGAGTACATTCTCATGAGATGCCTCAAGTATTCTGCCTGTACTAATTTGTCTTTTTCATTAAAGGAAAACAAAGAATTTTGCTAAAATTAGATGCATTCAGGCAAGTGAAAAATCATCAGATAGTTCTTCCAAAGTGGGTGGCCATAATAAATGTAAATGTTAATAGACTAACTCAGTTATAATAACTGATCCAAACGTGCTTTTTCAAAAGACAACTGGATTTTGTTTTTTCTTGAAAACATTTTGCTTCTCATTCAAGAAGCTTCTTCAGCTCTGACCGAATGGTGGAGGATGGGAGGATTTGTGAGGAATTTATTGAGGAAGGATTTATTCCTCAAAGAAAAACAAACTTCAGTTGCCTTTTGAAAAAGCACTTTCGAGACAACCATGACCTGAGAATATAGACCCGTGATGGCACGCAGAGCCATCTCTGCAGGCACGTCAGCCATTGCCCAGCCCAGCTCCACTGCGCATGTGCACGCCTCCCGCTGGCCAGCTGGTCTTCGGGTCTCTGCCGCGCATGCGCGGGGGCAGGGCATGTCCACGCTCTGCACTGGGGAAAGAAATTGGGGAGATCGGAGAAGGCATGGGAGGAAGGAATCCAGGAGAAAACTAGCGCGCGCTGTGTTGGGGAAAGAAATTGGGTAGATCGGAGAAGGCATGGCAGGGAGAAATCCAGGAGGAAACTAGGGCGTGCTGGGGAAAGAAATTGGGGAGATCGGAGAAGGCACAGAAATTAGCAGAATACAGAATTAGCAGAAGTATTATACGGAACAATGTGGAAACAGGTGGGTGAACCACGGATACATAAATAATCAAGGGACTTGGGATGCGATAGAAGACTGGGCTGTTAAGAAACAGCAATCCAAACACACACACTTTCCTCCTAAACCAACTTTCATACATTCTAAGAAAGACGTTGCTTGCTTTTTACCCTCAGTTACTCCTCAGGGGCACCAGACTTAGCCCATTTAATCAACCTAAACACCACAGTCTCTCCTGAGTCGACAAAGGTACCACGTTCTGCTCTTGTCAAGGCAGCAGTTTCTGGCTCTCCATGTGAAACACCTGTAGCATCTACCATCTTGCCCAACCCATGTTCTCTTCCATTAAGCATTCCAGGGAAATCATGTAGTTGCTATAAATGTTACAGATTGAAACAACTACTCATGCAAATGAGCAGGAGGAAGAAAAAGACTAAGTGTCTCTAACTCCATGGGATTTATAGAGGAAGCAAGAATAGCTCTAGGTTTTACCTTAGGAGAGCTGACACAGGCTAAACAGTATGGTGGCATCTGTAAGCAGGAATCCTGGAAGGTGATGCCTGCAAAGATGGCTGTGGGATGCCTACTTTACTGTGATCAGTAACCGAACGTGAAGACTGTTCACAGTTCTCATCTTTTTTATGATCTCTATGACTGAGGGAGGTTCTCTTACAACGCTGCATAAAGGAAGGGGATTTTTGCAGATAAGGTTGTTACTATACGTACGAGTTCAGATCAGCAAGAAAATAGTTAAATCAGAGATGATCAGTATTAATGTCCTGGAGAATCTGAAGAAGAGCCTGGGCATCAGCACAGAGGCACCAGCATAGAGCTCATCCAGGAGCTGCCACTCTACTATTCTGACCACAGCACTTCTCTAACCATTCTAATATAGGAGTACTCCCTTAGATAACATCTGAGTCTAAACCCAACATTTTGAATTCAGATTTAAAGGGGTGTGGGGGGGAAGACTCACTTGTCTCGGCAGAACTTCAGGAACACAATTTTTAGGGAAGTGGACACAAGTAGGTTGCCACTTCTTGTTCTGCTCCCTCCCCTCCCCTCTCCACTCCAATCCAATCCCTACTTCACAGTGTAGCCTATAGGCTCAGGTAATGTGCTGTTTGTCTCCCTGATGTTGCTTAGCTTTCAAATTCAACCAAAATGAGCTACACTGAACTAGATACTGCCACTAGCTAGGCTTTGCATTTTTACCCTTGTTGCTGTTAAAATGGGACCAGATATAAATATAAAAAATATGTTACAAGTTAGGAATATCTTCTAGGATTGTATATTTTTTAAAAGTTGGCTCCAAAGGGTAATATAGCCCTACATTAGTAGGGTAGCTTAGTATCTGCCAAAAACCAAAACATAGGCTATGTGTGGGTTACTTTCAGATACTTAGAGAACTCTAGTCAAATCCATCTTTTCCAGAAAAGGATTTACCTAATGGAATCGGCCCACCTAGCAGTTTGAAAGCATGCAAATGCAAGTAGTTTCATAGGTACCACTTCAGTGGGAAGGTAAAAGCATTGTGTGCCTTTGGCCTATAGCCATGCTGTCCACATAACCATGGAAATTGCCTTTGGACAATGTTGGTTCCCTTGGCCAAGAAACAGAGATGAGCACTGTGTTGTGGCCTGCCAGACTTGGATGATGAGGAGGTTGGGGAGGAACTTGGGCCAGTGCTGGAGTCTGGGGAAGGCTCTGATGGATGCTCTGCATCGACGCAGAGATAGAGCCAGGGCCGTCTGACATTTCCCAGCGACTGGAGAGGCAGCTTCCTCTAGAGGCTGATATGAGTGAGGAGGAAGAACAGCTGGGGCCTGTTCCAGATGCACATATGCGCAGAGCAGTTAGAAGAGGTGAGCAATGGAGGACAAGGAGTCGGCTCAGGAAGCAAAACACACATGGACGCTGAATGGCCCCTCCCTGGCTGGGGAATAAATAGAAGGAAAGGGGAATGGTTGTCGTAGGAGACAACAATTCGTATTTCTGAAGATTTTGCTCATTGTGTTTCATGCCACAAAGACTGCTTGCCAGAACTTAATTTGCAGCCTTTTGGCTGGGAGCTCACAGCCTTGCAATTATCGCAAGGAACTGATAAGGTCTGTACAGCAGTTAACTCCTTGAAGGACTATTGCCTGGACTTTTTGGTGGGTGAATGCAATTAATTCACAAGAGTTAAATAAAGAGGGGGTTTTCATGACAAGAAGTCTGTTTCTTGCTTCTGCTAAGGTTGGGTCAGAACACACTGTGCCCTGAATTTGGACACGACTGGACCAGAGGTGGGTTCCTCCCGGTTCGCACCGGTTCTATAGAACTGGTAGTAAACCGGAGGTGACATCATGGAGCCAGTTCTGTCGGTGCCAGTCCGTGGATGCCAGCATCTTTTTTTTGGAATTTTTTTTTGGGGGGGGGATTTTGGGGGGATTTTTTTGCTTGTTTTGCTTCTGCGCATGCGCAGAAGCTGAGTTTTCAGCACTGTGCATGCGCAGCCATGCGTGCAAAGCACGCGCATGGCCACACAGCGTGGCCACGTGGTGCGGGAGGAAGCAAACCGGCGGCGAGGTAAGTTAGAACCCACCCCTGGACTGGACACGGAAACCTTTACCTTACTGGAATCAGTAAAAGCTGATAAACTTGTTAACTGTTTCAAGTTGGTGGAGACATGTTAAAAGTAGATCTTAAGATAGGGGAATCAATAGATGGATCCACCATAATTCCAATGTCTTATTAGTGAATGAGTGATTTTTTTCATTACAGAGAATAGCATACCTTCCTAGGCTTCCTACAATATTTCTGCCAAATCATTGTTCTTCACTTCCATCCTTACAATAAGAAGGGAATTCCAGTTTAGGGTTTTATGTAGCAGTATGATATATATTCTTTTAAGATTGAATAAAATTTAACTCACACATTGTAAAAAACAAACCTTTTAATTATGAATATGGATCTTAATTTTAAAGACAACTGACCCAGCATTCAAAAGTTTGAAGTGTAAATAGCATAGTTGTTGAAATTCCAAATATATTGTTCAGTAATCTGGGAAGAGAAAAATACAGTAATGAAGAAGCCAGTGGGACTTGAATATTTATTGAGTTTCTCATGCTTGTGGAATCATGGAAAGGAAACAGACATACAAACACAGAGACACCACCTAACATTGAAATGTTTATAGTACAGTATAGTTCCCCCCCACCCCCAGGGACTTGGTAATCTGTTTAGGGCTGATGCTATGATAAGTAGGATCATCCCTTTTCAGTGGTTGTCAAGGGAAAGTCAAAGGGCTGCTATCAAAAGTTGTAAATGATGAGTTAGAGAGACTTTTGAAATTAGGCTGAAGGCCATATGCTAGGGTCAAATATTGCCCACTCTTGAAGTATCTTGTTAGACTAGGAGGCAAGAGCTTCAGATTCAAATCCTACTAAATTGTCATGCTTATCATGTGAATTGGAGTATGTAAATACTTCAGCAAGACTACCGTGTAGAGTGCTTAAGAGTATGTAGTGTAGTGTGATGAAGAAAGAACTAGGGGTGAAATCCAGCAGGTTCTGACAGGTTCTGGAGAACCGGTAGTGGAAATTTTGAGTAGTTCGGAGAACCGGTAGCGGATATTTTGAGTAGTTCGGAGAACCGGCAAATACCACCTCTGGCTGGCCCCAGAGTGGGGTGGGAATGGAGATTTTGCAATATCCTTCCCCCAGGAGTGGGGAGGGAAAGGGGATTTTGCAGTATACTTCCCCTGGAGTGGGGTGGGAAGGAGATTTTGCAGTATCCTTCCCCTGCCACGCCCACCAAGCCACACCACGCCCACCAAGCCACGCCCACAGAACCGGTAGTAAAAAAATTTGGATTTCACCACTGGAAAGAACCATGCAGGCAACCCTCAAATCTAGGCAGGAAAGTGAGATAGAAATATAATGAACAGAATAATAAGCTTAAGACTTTTCAGAGGCAAGAGTGGAAACATTCTGTGACCCAGTCATAAATGAGGACAGGTAGCCTTCCCTGTGAAGTTCTAAATGTATAACTTTGCCCATTGCAACTCTGCCAAAATGTCATAATTACCTACTGACATTAAATACAATAAGGCTGGAAAGCTTGTCGTCTTTCAGTTATTTTTTGATTATTTTTCCCATTTTCCCTATTGATTGCCCATTCTGATTGAGTGTTGTGATCTATTCTGTGGTTTGTACATTTTATATTTATCTCTTTATCTTGATAAGAATTTATAAGACATTTTAAAATAACGTTTAATCTCCAGGCAATATGTTAAGAAATCTTTGATCATATACAAAGAGGATGCTGTCACATGTAATTACAGAGTTACATGCTGCATTCATTTTAGATGTCTGTTGAACCATATATGTTGTAATGTATATTACAAGTGCCGAATAGAATTTATATATTACTGTGGTATGTTCATTTTCCAATATTGTATTTTGTGTATTTATGCCCAGAACACATCTAGCTCCATGTGATGCTCAGTTCAGTTTAAAAGAATTTATTACATAAGAAAAAATAAAAATAAGACATTGACACTTTTCCCCATTTGCAACTCTCTCAGAAAATCAATAAGATAATAAAACATTTACTTCAGTCACACCAGAATACAAAGATTTACAAAGTGATATTTAATGTCTTCAGGTATTCTTTTATTTGCTGATCTATGACTGACTAAAGATTGATTGATTGATTGATTGATTGATTGATTGATACTTATTTATTTCTTAAATCATAAATGTCCTGGCAGGAACAAAAGAGCCCCTGTGTTGTTGTGTGTAGTGTAAATGCATAATAAATCAGAATTAGCAAATAAGTAATAAGAAATAGCATTCTGTTTCAATGTAAGATGGAATGTTTTTCCTTATTGAAAAATGTGGCAAAATTACAAAATGTTCTATACAAATAAGAGACATTTCAGTGCAGCACTCTTGATCTACCCCAGGAATGGCTAATATAGGATGAGGAGAGGGAATGTCAAATCGAAATGTATTATTTAACAGAAAATACAGGGGGGGGGGAGGCAGACACTATATCGCTGTGATGGCGAACCTATGGCACGCGTGCCACAGGTGGCACGCAGAGTCCTCTCTGCGGGCACGCGAGCCGTCGCCCCAGCTCAGCTCCACCACGCATGCGCGCAAGCCTCCCACGGGCCAGCTGGTTTTCGGGTCTCTATCACGCATGCAGGGGGGCATGTGGGAGACGTGCACGCATGCGCGGGGGGCACACACGCAGGGGTCATGCACGCATGCACACGGGGCAGGGCACGTACGGAGCAGGGCACGCACGCAGGGGTTGCACACACATGCACGGGGGTGGGGCACACATGCACGGGGGGGGGGTTGCGCATGCATTGCATTATGGGTGCGCACAAGCTTTTGGCACTCGGCGCCGAAAAGGTTAGCCATCACTGCTATATCACATAGTTAACTGTTTTTACAAAACTCTTTCTTTACAAATGTCCTGTAAATATTAATTACTACTATTAACTTTCAACATCACATTGATTTGTTTTATATACAGAACACAAGTGCCTCGAAAGCCTAAAAAACAGACGAAGATAACATAGCATAGATTTTATGACATCATTCCCCAACAAAAGCAAAGCAAAGCAGCATCTCTTGTTTTAGGATTATGACAAATATTAGAAAATATCCAGATCCCTTTCTCAAAGTAATTATAAAAGGTTTGTGGGAAATCTGCTTGATGGAATCTTGGAGAGGCTGTTTTGCATTTGGTTTTCAGAAGTGAGTCTCCCTTTATATTCTCTGAACAAATCCATGCCATCTAGCTACGTAATGGATTCTCTCCTTTTTCATTTCCCCATGTTAGCTTTTTTTTTATTTATTGCAAATAGGGTTCTAAATCTTGCTGTAGAAAAGAAAATTGTAGGGTATGGAAGTATGTGTTCAAAGGAAGCTATCAATAACGTTAGTTATGAAAACCTGATCATAAGTGTTTTTAGTCCATTAGCCATTCTGCTTTATTTATGTCCTCTTTTCCACTAGAGTTTGGAGCCAGTTATTCAGGAGATGAAATTTGGAAGAGAAATGGTGCACAGTGATATAAAACATGGACGTAGTCCTTATGCTAAAAAATCCTTTTTTTTTTTTAACTATACTCTGCAGGCAGTTTTTAAAAGAAAGAATAAAGTATTAACCCTGGTCTACTCTTTGTTTTTCCTGGAAACATTAAAGCAAAAGGCTAAAATCCAACATTGCCAAAGGAGAAGGTAGTTCACATAAGAAATATTCCCTTCTTTTTCAGATTGCCTCTATAACAGATGCAAAACATTTCCCTAGAACTGGGGGATCTATAAGCACTCTGAGTTGAACTTTACACAGTGAAATGATGGTTAGAGGAAGTGCCATAATCAGAATTTAGTTACACGTGCATGATGGCCTCCCCCCCCCCCCCGGTTGTTCTGCAAGAAACAGTTTATAATTTTTGGCAGTTAATAATTTTTGACAAGAATTTTAAGGGGTGGGGGCTTTGGCTTGCAGATTCCCCTGAGTCTGGCTAGTGGTGTTGATAAACGACCTACAGTAGCCCCGCAGTGAGATAGGTAGCAAATAAATTTAACAAATAAATAAACAATAGATTCAGCCAGTTCAATCTTCCTAGGAGAAATTATTAATGATGCCATACTTTTAGGGAGATGTAGAGGGCATAGGGAAGGAAGACCCATCACACGAGGCAAAGATCAGACAAGTAGGGCCTGAGCCCACTCCAAGAATCTAATTTGAGTAAACATCTCAGGCAAGACCCTCAAAGATAAAGGGAGGGAGAGGAGAGCACATTCAGACTTCCAAGATTTTGTTATTATAGGTTTAAAAATAGTTTTATATCAGATTCCATTCATAGGAGAGAGTTTTGAAAGTAACAAAGTCCCAAGACATAAAGGGTATTATACAGGGGTGGGTTCCACTTCCCTACCGGTTCGCATCGCGACGGAAGTCACGTCGGGGAAATACCCATCTGCGCATGCGCAGAAGCCTCTGTGCATGCACAGAGGGGTTTTTTTGCCAGCTGCAGCGACCAGAGAACCCATTCGGGGGCGTGGACAGCCAGCCATCACTGCCGGTTCGGCGAGCGGGTGCAAATTTCCGCCACCGTTACGGGAGAACGGGTCCGAACCGGCAGCAACCCACCACTGGTTATAGCAATAACTAGCACTGTGTATTATATCGGAAGCCTATTGGTAGCTAATGCAGTGCCCCCAATATATGTGTCATCTGCAGGCAAGGCTGCATTCTCTACAAATTACATTTTTTCAAAGTGTCTTCAGTGTAGAATGTATTACAGTAACCACAAGGACAAGATGAAAAGGGTATCAGTTATTTTGCCATTTCCAAAATGGCCACAACTGCTATATCAGCCCAAATGAAGCAAAAGCTCTTCTGGCCACAACTTCTACCTGCTGTTTAAGCAGGAGCCACAGGTCCAAAAGGACTCTTATATCACAGTCTTGCGCCTTCAAGGGGAGCATGACTTTGTTCACAGCTAAAATTGGATACATTGTGGAGCTGAACGGTTTTTGAATGAACAACTATTATGTTTTGTTGGCATTCAATTTGACCATGTTTTATCCTATCCAGCCTCTTGCACCCTCCATACATCACGTTAGGTCTACTGGATTACCTGCCTAACCCAGGGTGAAGATGTATAAGTGGATATGATGCTACTTCACCCCAAACTAACGGATGGGTTCTCCTTGCAGTTCATGTAAATGTTAATAGGATGGGAGAGAGGATGAAGCCATGAGGCACTCCACTAGTATGGGGCTAGGATGCCTCTTGCCCTACTTGACTATTGGACCACTCCTTCAGGATGGAGTAGAACCACTGGCACATAGTAACACAACACCCAATCTTTGCAACTAGTCCCAAAGGGTTCCATTACCAATACAAAGAAATGTAGCAAGGTCAGCAGGACCATGCTATCTCCATTCAGATCCTGTCACAGGTCATCCACAAGAGTGACCAATAAAAGAGTGTTTCATCCTGGATGACAAAAATTGTCCAACACTGTTGGATCAAGTTATGGCATTTTTAGGATGGAATTTATGCCATTTCCTTCAATGCAGTTAGTATCATATACTCATTCTCTCCCCAATTGTACTTGGAAATTGTACTTGGAAAGTTGTTTCTCTAATAGTAACTGGAAACTTTCATTTCATAATAAAGAAGGTATATTGCTGTAAAATAAGGAAATGAACTGACTATTTGAGAAGGATAGGAATGAAGAAAAAAAAAGAACATAATATCTCCAAAAACACCTCAGTGGGTCTATAGGAGTAAAGTTATTTATGGAAGCAATGCACAATAATACTGTCTATAGACTAGATGTCCCACATTCTTTATTAACTTTACTCACTATAATAGAAGAATTCAAATGAAGGAAGAAAGCTCATATTTGAAAATCGTATTTTGAATAATGTTCTTAAATGAAGGTCCCAAAAGATGTGAGATTTCAGTTGCCAGTTGCTTATGAAAAAAATGCCTTATTTGCAAATAATAGAACAACAACTCAGTTTCTTCAAGATATCTGGCTAGGAATAAAGGTGCCAGAAGGACACAAAAAAAAATTAATTATATTATCTTGAATTAGTGCTGTGTTCTCTCTGTGGACTAACACTGAGAGAGGCAGGGGTCTTTTAAGTTTCGGAGACCCTTCTCAATGAACTCTGATTTGTATCCTGTGCAGAAGAGGCACAGACCCACAAGACTCTCCCTAGAGTTTGCCTTCTGCCTTGCAACTTGAATGTTATCCGAATTATTTGAAGGAGCAGGATCAATTAATTGCAGACTAATATAAAACTAGAGTAAACAATTTATCAGTGTGATACTATCTTGATTATATCCATTGAGCCGGAAAAAATGTTCCTTGCTATTTATTCTTATGTTGATGAATTACTGTATGATAGCAGATATGTGAAGGCATAGCAATACTTAGGTGGTGACAGGATTTTAGCAACACCGAGAACAAATCTGCTTTCTCTTGGGACATAATAGAGAAGGCAGATCTTCTAGAAATGATGAGACAGGCTTTCTCCTGTTGAGACTCATCTCTTTTCTATTTTTCTCCTTTCTTGTCACTCTCATTCTATTTCTTTCTCTTTTTGCTCTCTTTTTCACTCTTATCTCCCACCCAGCCAATCAAGGGATACATTATTCTTGCCAACAGTCTGAAATGATCACTTTTTGAATTGGATGAAAGGTCATTAGTTGCATAAAATAGATAGAACCTAGTAAAAGAGATGTTTATTCACAAAAGAAATACAGTATAGCTCAAAACTAAAGGAGGGCATATCGCTTCCTTCCTTTTTTGGGGTACCCAGCCAGAGGCTGGTCTTTTTCCTTAACATACCATTGCCCTCAGAGTTTGACTGTCAATACAAAGTGGTATCTTGGTGCTACTTCTTTTCATTCTACCTCTTCCATCTCTGCAGTGTTAAAGGACAGCACATGATGGATTTATGAATCTAAATTGTGGTTATTACTGTATCTGCTAATAAGAGGTGGGTTCTACTTACCTTTCCTACCAGTTCTGATCGCGATGGAAGTGCATGTTTTGCACGCCACCGTCGCGCCGTGCAGTGCAAAACACCTGGAAATTACCCTCTGCGCATGCGCAGAGGGTTATTTTTCAAGCCGCGGTGACCGGAGGACCGGTTCGGGAGTGTGGACCGCCAGTCTTTGCTGCCGGTTCGGTGAGCAGCGGTAAATTTCCACTACCGGTTCTAAAGAACCGGTCTGAACCAGCAGCAACCCACCTCTGCTGCTAATAGAGAATGTTCCTGTGATGAAATTAAGCTTCAAAGACAAGACGTGTTACAGATGAATATCCAGCTGGCTTCCAACAAGCAAAGTCAATGGGGGAAGCTGGATTCACTTAACAATTGCATGATTCATTTAACAATTGCTGTGATTTGCTTAACAACTGTGGCAAAAAAGGCTGTAAAATCAGCTCTGACTCACTTAATGCCTGTTTTGCTTGGCAACAGAAATTCTGGTCCCAATTTTGGTCATTAGCCAAGGACTATCTAAATATAGAATATAGATTTGAAATGTTATCAGAGGATCTGGAGCATGGTGGCTCATGTGGTTAGGACACTGGGTTGACAGGCAGCAAGCCCACCTTCGAGACCGGAATGCTGCTATAGGATAGGGTAAGCTCCTGTCATTCACTCCAGCTCCTGCTGGGGACATGAAAGGAGCCCCCAACTGCCTCAGGCAACGGTTAATCCTTTCAACCCAGAAGTGCCTCAGTGCTTCTGACACAAGTGCAATGTGATTAGAAGACCTTATTTCTGTACACTGTATCACTCCCAACAACAGATAGCTCTAGGATGGGGTGTCATACTCGATTTCATTGAGGGCCGCAACAGGGTTGTGTTTGACCTTGGGAGCTGGCGTGGGCGTGGCCAGGGTGGGTGTGGCCAGATTGATAGCACATGTGTTGGGGGCATCTATGGGGGCCCAAGCGCTGCCAGCAAAAACGGGCTGCTGAGCTCTGTTTTCGGCTGTGACAGCCTCCTGCAGCCCTCTGCCAGTGAAAACAGAGATTGGGGGGGTGTGCGTGGCCCCCCAAGCTATGTTTTCAGCTGTGATGGCCTCCTGCTGCCATCTGCCAGCAAAAATGGAGCATGTGGCCACCCCAAGCTCCATTTTCACTGGCAGAGGGTGACAGGAGGCCGTTGCGGCCGAAAACAGAGTCTCAGGGCCACGCGCGGCCACCCCGAGCTCCATTTTTCCGGCAGAGGTACTGCAGGCTGGTCCTTCACTGTTTCCAGGGTGGCCCCGTGGGCCTGATCTAAGCACCCTCTGGGTTGGATCCGGCCGGCAGGCCTTGAGTTTGACACTCCTGTTCTAGGACATGCAGGCATGTCAAGAGTTTGCTCATCTTTCACAAATCTTAAGAACAGATATAAATCAGTATTGCTTTTTTTGTTTTGCAAGGCAACACATGATAGTTTGCATATAATACTACCCATTACTGGGTACTTCACAGATTAGGCAAATCAAAAAGAAACCATATAGTATTAAGGGTTGGTGTGATTGTTCTGACCTAGGCGTTCCCAAACCACGAAGCAGACTCCTTGTCCTGACAAAAATCCCTTTTTATTAAGTTACTGTGAATTCTTCTCATTCACATCCAGCAAAGTCTTTCAAGGGTAAATTTACAGTCACAGACCTTATCTGGCTTGGAGACCTTATCTTCAAAACTTGGCAAGGAGTCTCTGAGAGTCACGAACCAATTAAGCGAACTAATTGTCTCCTGCAAACTCCCCTCCCTGTTCGCTCCTCTTTTATTCCCTATGGGAGGGGCCATTCATCGTCCACCTGTGGCCTTACTCCCAAGTTGACCCTTGTTCCTCAGCTGTTCCCTTCATCTGGCAACTCTGCGCATGCGCACACTGGGAACAGGCTCCAGCGGTTTGTCTGCCTCACTGATGTCTGACTCCAAAGGCAACTGATAACTGTCAGATTGCCCTGGCCCCATCTCCGCCTCCGACGCAGAGCACTCGTCCGAGCCTTTCCCAGACTCCAGGACTGGCCCATGTTCCTCCCCAACCTCCTCACTGTCCGAATCTGCTGCCAGCTCTGCTGGCCGCTGGCGGGCCACAACAGTGATATATAAACAAGCCACTGCTTCTAAATGACTATCTCAATTTGGTATCCTCTAGATGAGTTGGGCTTGTAACTCTGTTCATACTTACTGGCTGGAAATTCCTGGAGTTGTAGTCCTACAATGTGAAAGATGCCAAGTTCAGGAATGCTGGCTTATAATATAGCCGAATAATACTATTTTTATGCTCTGAACCAGTCTGATTAATATCTTTTTTAAATCCACATTTTAAATCTCTAGATCAATCAATCGGTTATGTGCACCAATGAATAAAAAATGCTTTCTTCCAGAATATAAACTGTACCTGGGTGTCATAGTAGTATAATCAGCATTTCAATAATAATTTCAATTGGGAATGGAAGTGGAGGCATGTGGGGATAACATCCTCTAACTTCCAAGCTAATGTTTAGAAGGACACACCATTAATTTACACATAATTTAAAATAAAATTCAAGGTAAAGGTAAGAATCTTGAGCCACCTGGTCCTTTAAGTAGGAAGATTTCTAATTGAATGCTAAGATCAAAGTTTAAGTTTATAAGAGAAGAAAACAAGCACAGATAAATAGTTATTATCTGACATCCTTATGAAAATTCATGACCTGCCACTTTATCAGGGACCTTTTAAGAATTCTAATTGTGAAGTATGCAGAACTATTAAATGGCTTGAGTGGAGCACTTCTGTCTCTTGATAAGAAGCGAATTAAATAATTGTCCTGTTTAACTTGTGCTTGTTAACCTTTAAGGTCAACTAGTTTGAACATACGTTTAATGAAATCTTGGCGCCAGAATTTATGATACTGCTGCTGAATGTTAAATTGGACAATTTACATAAGCAGGACATTAACCTTCGGAGTACTAAATAGCATTTTAGCACTTAGCCGCTGGGGACAATAAGGGACATGTTCTATATATTTATGATTAGCTTGCCTGGAAACTCTCATGATGACCAATTGGCCTACAAAGTTTAGCAGCATAATTAAATGAATGGACTCAGCCTAAGTAAATTATCACTACTGTGTACAGTATATCATTATAGTCCCAGTGAGGAGGGGGAGGGGGAGGAAAGGATATGAATAATTTAATATTACATTACTAATTTATCAATGCTAAGTGACTGTGAGGAGGCTTTTTGTAATTCATTGCTTCAAATTTGATATTTGATTTACCGGTGGTATGATTAAACTTGAGCCTATTTAATTTTTTTTATCAGGAATTTATGGTAACTCAGAATTTATGATAGCACTCCCAATCCCACCCCCAACCATGACTGCTATGTCTACCTTCCCTTGTCAATAACAGAAACAGGTTCTTTTATTTCCTTGTTTTATAATGATAGCAAATACAGCGCATTAAACATCCCCCAAGTTGTAATTAGGTCAGGCTTGTCCAATTAGATGTACAGTATCTTGTTTCCCCTGGATGTTAATTTTGCCAAAAAACCTCAAAGCTTTCAACCCTAAAATTATTCTTCCCATAAGGATGGCTTGTTCCAGGGGTGGGTTCTAACTTACCTCGCCACTGGTTCGCTTCCTCCCGCGCTGCATGGCCATGCCGCATGGCCACGCATGCGCAGTGCCGAAAACTCGGCTTCTGTGCATGCACAGAAGCAAAACAAGCAAAAAAATAGCAAAAAAAGAGCCAAAAACTAGATGGCGGTGCATGCACAGTGCCGAAAACTCAGCTTCTGCGCATGTGCAGAAGCAAAAACCAGCAAAAAAAATCCAAAAAAATTTAAATAAAATCCCCCCAAAAAAATTCAAAAAAAAAAAAAAAAGATGGTGGCGTCCATGTTCTGGCACCAACAGAACCGGCTCCATGATGTCACCACCAGTTTACTACCGGTTCTATAGAACTGGTGCGAACCGGGAGGAACCCACCTCTGGCTTGTTCCAATTGAAAAGATAAAGCCAACCTGTTAGGATTGTATATGTCATATGTGGCCTTTTCTTTTATAGAAAACCAATGGTCATTTACATGAAAGTCAATTTTAATATGTTCAATCCATAATGGATAGATAGCCATTTTACTATTTTTACTGATTCTTGTAAGCTGCGCTGAATGGCTTCTTGTAAGATTGGAAGCCATATAAATGTGATTAATACTGTAAGTAAATAAATAAAATTTATATTCTATAAATTTATATTCATAGTTACAGGAAAAGTATCAGTTGGAGGCTGCCATCAGAAACCAAACTCTGTCAGGGACAGTAACGTTTCTAGCCATTTTACTATTGAGATATTTAACTTCAGTTTCTATATGTAACTGCTTTCTTCCATATCAGGAAAAAATATAAGTGGATAAAAATGGAAAACAGCTAATCTAGAAAATGTCTTGTAAAATAAGACCTCCTATTTTTCCTCACCCAAGGGCGGTGTTAGTAGAATCTGCCCAGTGCTTGCCACATATCTATAGCACACAACCCTACACTGACATTTACATGAAAGTCAATTTTAATATGTTCAATCCATAATGGATAGATAGCCAAGTATGAAACTTAACTGGGCTTCATCTTCTGAATAAAGCATCCATATAATTTTTCATCTTAGCCAAGCAATCATTGGCCTATTTACCTAGAACTGAAAGCTGCAGGCTTGGGCATATTTCCTTGGGAGAAAAGGAAGCACTGAGTAGACTCTGGAAAGTATTAAAGAGAGACGTTGAAGCTTCACTTCAGAGGATAAAATA
>QLTV01000548.1:4462319-4485192 GCA_003457575.1 Thermophis baileyi
TAAAGCACAATTGGATGAGTTCACACTAAGGACAATAGCTAGCCAAGTCAATGGCTCAGCATGGCATAGAGGCAATTTGCCTCAACGTATAATATAATATTAAATTCACTGGTGCCAAGATTAATCCCTCTAATATGGGGACAAGAATCTGCTGATAGAACAGCCAGTGGGTGATACTTTGAAGTTCTGTTTCTTGAGTTGAATAAGAAAGTGTATGAAGTCACTGCAGAAGAGTTGAGAATGTTGCAAGTTGTACCCTCTCATATCAAGCATTCATCAAATCTTCAGAAACAACCCCAAGCTCCTTCTTCAATCCAATTGGGTCTATGAGACACCTGGGGCATACTTTCAGGGCAGAGGTGCCGTGATCTGGTTTTGGGGGACATCAACACTAGCCCTTGCCTTTTTATATAATTTGCTATTTTTACTGATTCTTGTAAGCTGCCCTGAATGGCTTCTTGTAAGATTGGAAGCCATATAAATGTGATTAATACTGTAAGTAAATAAATACAATTTATATTCTATAAATTTATATTCATAGTTACAGGAAAAGTATCAGTTGGAGGCTGCCATCAGAAACCAAACTCTGTCAGGGACAGTAACGTTTCTAGCCATTTTACTATTGAGATATTTAACTTCAGTTTCTATATGTAGCTGCTTTCTTCCATATCAGGAGAAAAATATAAGTGGATAAAAATGGAAACCAGCTGTTAGATATCTAGACTGCCTGGTTACAACCAGGTCCTCTATTAAGGCGGGAAAATGGAGACCACTGATTGGCTGAGCCATCTGACAGCTCCCTATAAAAGGGCTAGCTGTCAGACTGGCTCTCTGCTGGATCTTGTACATAGTTAAATAAAGAGCTGTTGTCTGAAACCTGTCTCCAGCCTCTTCAATCACCAAACACAACAGCTAATCTAGAAAATGTCTTCTGTCTAGCAAATGGTTCAAAGACTAAAGCTTCCATCCAATGCAAATAGTAACAGGTCTTAAACCTCAATCATTAAGTTGATTTAGCAACCCAACAGAAGAACTCCACAAGGAATTATTAACAGCCATTGAATAAACTGTATAGACCAGTATTTCTCAATCTCTGCAATTTAAAGATGTGTGGACAACTCCCAGAATTCTCCAGACATCACAATGAAGTCCACACATCTTAAAGTTGATGAGGCTAAGAAACAATTGATATAGATTATCTAAACTGTGACCGCTGTTCATCCTATGGATGTAGCAGAAGAATTGGGTCTGGATAAGTATATCTAACCTAAATGAAAGAGAACAAGAAGGCCATGACTTACTCCCTGGTTACTGGATTTATGGCAAAACTCACTGCTGGGGAAGGAGATAAGAGCCGAGGTGGCGCAGTGGTTAAAGTGCAGTACTGCAGGCTACTTCAGCTGACTGCTAGCTGCAGTTCGGCAGTTCAAATCTCACCAGGCTCAAGGTTGACTCAGCCTTCCATCCTTCCGAGGTGGGTAAAATGAGGACCCAGATTGTTGGGGGCAATATGCTGACTCTGTGAACCGCTTAGAGAGGGCTGTAAAGCACTATGAAGCGGTATATAAGTCTAAGTGCTATTGCTATTGCTAGATTCCAAGATTCCATGGCTGAAATGTCTGAGCAGCACAACATAAACCTTGGGAGATGATTTATGTGCTGCTGCCTGGATGTGATAGATCACGCAGTGAATCCTAAATGTTGGAAATGCCAACATAAAAATGGAACATATTACCACATGTGGTGGACCTGCCCAAAAATTAAAACATTCTGGCAAAAAATACGAAACTGGTTAGAAGAAATAACAGCACAAAAGATAAGTATCAAACCGGAAGCATTTTTATTAGGGATATTAGAACAGAAGATAGAACGGAAACATTGGTATATTATAATACACATCCTGACAGCGGCAAGAATATGCCTGGAACAATATTGGAAGCAAGGAGATGTACCGACTGAAAATATAATTATTAGAAAAAGTCTAGAATGTGCAGAAGTAGATAAATATGCAGAATTAGATAAGTTGACGATGGAATTAAATCAGAAAGAGGATTCGGAATTTTTTGAAATTTGGAATATATTCTATAATTGGCTGGAAAGGAGGAAAAGAAAAAAAAGATATATAGATTGATGTTTAACTTAGGAATTTAAATAAGATTATATAAGTTTAGCTATTATAAATGTATATATAGTATTTACTAAGAATATATAAAGTTATGCATAGTTGCAAAAATGTACTGTTAAGACATGCACCGTAAAATCACCCAAGAGGTTTATATGTATATTTGTAGATGTATTGTTTTGTTTGATGTTTGTTCGTCATTTTTAATGTTTATATTCAAATAAAAACTATTTTTTAAAAAAAGATCACGCAGTGGCAGAGCAAGTGCCTTAGCCCAGCAGCAAGTGTGGATGTGAACCAGCCCAATATCAACAAGGCCGCTTGCTGAGGCCAAGAGAAGGAGGGGGAGCGAAGATGTTTCTAGCATGCGTCACTTTTACACTTTTACAAAAGCTCAGTAAATGAAGCTGCACACTGGATCCAGAAGGTATCCATATTTCTTGCTTACTTCTAAGGCACAACTATTGAGAGTTGGATCCTGTTTTTTCTACTGTTGCTTTTCTCAGTGAGGTTTATAGTTCTTCTGTTCACAGCCGTTTGAATTCAAATGTTTATTTTTAGCATCTTTATATCTCAGTTCTATACCATTATTACTATGGAAAACAGCATACCAGTACATGGAGCACATACAATGGAGGGAGATATCACATTGCACTAGAAGTGTTGAGATCAACATTTCCCCCTTCCTTTCTCTTTCGCTGTTTTATTGAAGGTGTGCATGCTACAATTTTCAGCATCCATTTTGCCCATAACTGCCTTCCCCAAATGCAAACAAAGCCTAGAGCTTTAGTCATATTTTACTCAAGAGCACTCTAAAGCAGGGGTCTCCAACCTTGGCAACTTTAAGCCTGGAGGACTTCAAGTCCCAGAATTCCCCAGCCAGCAAAGGAATTCTGGGAGTTGAAGTCCGCCAGGCTTAAAGTTGCCAAGGTTGGAGACCTTGCTCTAAAGTGTAATGCTGGGAGCTGCATGCAGCAGATGCCGATCCCTTTAATAGTAACAGATGAGATAAACTTTGTCGAACTATGGCTGTGTTCACATAGCATGCTTAATATGATTGCTGAATTGTCCAGTGTTTGGAGTTTCCACAATACTTTGCAACATAAATTCACCAAATGTCCTAGGTGACAAACGCTAGCCCACCAAGAAAACACAAAACCAATACAGGTAGTCCTCGATTTACAACAGTTCATTCAGTGATTGTTCAAAGTTACAATGGCACTGAAAAAAGTGACTTATGACCGTTTTTCACACTTATGACCATTGCAGAAGCCTCATGGTCACATGATCAAAATTTGGATGCTTGGCAACTGGTACATATTTACAACGGCTGCAGTGTCCCAGGGTCATGTGATCAGCTTTTGCGACTTTCTGACAAGCAAAGTCAATGAGAAGCCACTTTCACTTGACAACTGGGTTATTAATTTAACAACTGCAATGATTCAGTTAACAATTGTGGCAAGAAAGGTCGTAAAATGGGACAAAACTCACTTAACAAATGTCTCACTTAACAACATAAATGTTGGGCTCAATTATGGTTGTAAGTTGAGGACTACCTGTAAATCCCAGAGATCTAATTCTATTTAATACATTGTTGGCAGATGGAGAATTGGAAGGATCATCATAGCATGTAGCAATAGCAATAGCACTTAGACTTATATACTGCTTCACAGTGCTCTACAGTCCTCTCTCAATAGTTTACAGAGTCAGCATATTGCCCCCAACAATCTGGGTCCTCATTTTATCAACTTTGGAAGGATGGAAAGCTGAGTCAACCTTGAGCTGGTGAGAATCGAACAGCCGAACTGCAGGCAGCCGTCAGTCAGCAGAAGTAGCCTGCAGTACTGCATTCTAATCACTGCTCCACCACAATGTAGGCTGGCTACATAGCCTAGTTTCAGCCCCATTGGGACAGGATGAAGCCTGACTTACTTCAGTCCGGATGTAGTTTTTCCTTGACTGAGGGACTTGCTGTCAGAGTTTGTTGCAGAAAATCATTTCCAGAAAGCACAAACTGATTCAGCTGGATTCATTAACTTCTTTATATACATAATAACAGATGAGTATTTACAATACCAGTAGCAGAGTTCTTCTTTAACGTAGCAGCAGTTACAAGTAGTTTCTAGTTCCGAGCAGACAGAGTACAGAGTGGGCTGAGCCACGCCCAGCCTTCTAGCTTAAGTTTCAGTTTCAATTCTCTGCACAGACTCAGATGTGTTTAAGCTCTCATTGGCTGACTTAGTTGCTATGCCTATTCATTGGCTGACCTTGTTACCATGTTTCTCCCAGTTCATGAATATTTTAACACTTGCCTGCCTTTCCCAGATGCTACACACACACACACACTCACTCACACACACACACACACACATACACACAAAGTTTATGTCATTTGAATTGTATTTAAGATAAATGATAAGAATATCCACTAAAAAGAGTAGTTTGTTCCATATCACATTAAATAATGTTTGTTGGACCATGGTTTATTCAATAAATCACAGTTGGCTGGGTTTAGTGAACAATCCTGCAGAAATGCAGCTCCTTCAAGAATTAGAGAACTGAATATACAAGTAGCTTGTTTTTAAAGGAGGGAAAAAGAACTGAAGAAAATTAATCAGGCCAAGTTCAGAATAACAAGTCCAAGTAGCAATGGAGAAAATAAGCCTCAATTTTATAGTGATGCCAGAATTGAAAAACAGAAAACAGCCAAATGCCTAAAGATTGTTCTTTTTTTTTTTTTCAAAGAAAGTGAGGAGAAGTAGAAGGAGTGCTTGGATGACTGGTAGCACCACAATTCTGCTTAAGAATCATGCTGTTTTGCGTAGTAATGATGGGCTTGATTCTTTGCTTGCCTATGTTTAATTACCTTACACAATTCACAAGGCAAGAAGAAAGTTTGTTCATTTCTTTTTCTCTTCCCCTGCCTTTGCCTGCCTTTTGTCCCATCCTATCAATTAACTCATTTTTAATCTTTGCTGCACTGTTTCTTGCCAATGGAACCAAGTGGCTTACTCTGATCTGATATAGGGATTATTGACTGGGAGTGTGCTGGAAATTATCCAGCATTGTACTGAGCTGAATAGTTGAAAGTTGAGGAAGCAAGTCTCTTTTTTTCCAAGTCTGCAACCTCCAAACAGTGGGCACTGTGCAACTTAAATTCTATATATTTCACAATCATTACAGAGTCTGGAAAAGAAACAATTATTGACATCAGATGAAACTGCTAGACCAACATTTAAAAAATTCTCAGGCCATTCAAATGGTAGATATAAAATTCAAATGATATTAAATTGTATGTTCCATGAAATCAAGTTATTTCATTTTTGGAAGGAAACATGCAAATGATGCTGATATAAATCATGTTTATCCTTGCCATTATTTGTTAGGTAAGTTCATGTCTCTATTTGCAAAACTGGGGGCTGGATGAAGAAATTGCTAAAAGTGGAGCTGGTTTGAACCCAAAAGGCATGTGTCAGACTTCTTCCATGTGAGCAAGTGATGCTGTTAAACAAGACACATTATCTGTACAACATGGTTCTATTTTTCTACTTTGTTGTTGATGTCACTGCAGTACCTTGGTGCCTTCAATCAGCTGTCAATGGGAGTCCAAGGTGCAGTACAATTTGAAAAGAGTTATTCCATGTCAGGTGCTTCCTTTCCTTTAAATTTTTCCACTTTCCTTTTTTTAAAATATGAAAAAAGAGGAAAAGTGAAAGAAAAAAGAAAAGAGCAAAGAAAGAAGAAAAAAATTTATAAAGAAGTGATTTCCAATTTTCTTTTACAGCAGTTACAAGTATAAATATATCATAACTACTTACCGTATTTTTTCGGAGTATAAGACGCACCGGAGTATAAGACGCACCTTAGTTTTTGGGGAGGAAAATAGGGGGGGGGATTCTGCCTACCAGGTATTCATCTGGCTAGTCCTTAGCCTGGTCAGCCTGGTCAGCTTCAGCACATTAGTTCGCTCGCTAATTTTGAGGTTGGGACTGGTGGGGAGTCAGCTTCAGCACATTCGTTCGCTCACTGGTTTTGAGGTTGGGGCTGGTTTGGGCTGTGCTTCTAAAGCACAGCTGATCATCGGAGGGAGCAGCAATTAGAAAAGCAGGCAAAGCACGGAAGATCTCACTCTCATCTCACTCTCACGTTGGGGCTGAAAAACAGCTTCAAAAGCACAGCTGATGGAGGGAGCTCCAGTGACTAAAGCAGGCAAAGCGCGGAAGGGGTAAGAGAAGGCAGCAGCTGTTCCGGGTAGCCATTTTGGGCACTGCGCGTCGAGCGTTTGGAGGCTGAAAACGCAACGCACGGCAAAAACACAAGCCATTGTCGGTGGCAAACTCTGCAGACAGGAAGAGGATGCGTGGAGGCCGAAGGGTAGGGGCCGGCGGGTGGGCGGGGTTACATTCGGAGTATAAGACACACCCAAATTTTCAGCCTCTTTTAGGAGGGAAAAAAGTGTGTCTTATACTCTGAAAAATACGGTACTTTATGATTACATTTTTCTTTACATTTTCTCTGTAATCTATTATTTTTATTCTACTCCTCAAAATCATATATTATAACATTGTTTTTTTCCATTTCCTTTCTCTAGTTTCAAAGTTGTTCTTCATTTGAAGACACTCTGCAAAAGTTTTGTTTTCAGTAATAACAATGAATAAATGTGTCGGGATTCAGCATATCAGTTGTACATTACTTTTCTAAGTCAAATAATAAAAATAAAAGCAGTATATTAAAAGGATGTATTCAGCCCTATTTCACATATTTTACTGTGTGCAGCAAGTCATTAAATATTGTATGAAGGACAATGTTATATCAGACCAAATAGGCATTTTAGTCTTATCATCTTATTTTCTATAATACACAAAGCATCTATGGAGAGTCCCTCAGGTGCTACTGAAAGTAGAAGCTCTTTATTGCTCTCGTTCCTGAGCAACTGATGTTTGGGATGCTGCACACTCAAAAGATGAATTCACAGAGGAGGGTATCAGCTACAACTCTATGATTTCCAGTTCTGGCCTTGCCAAATTTCAGGCAACAACAGAGGGAAATGATTCTGCTTATCATCCAGCTCCAAAAACGATGAGCTCAATCATTGCTGAAAAGTAACTGCAGTTGCTTAACCTGAGATGATTCTGCCTGTTGATTTAATGTTATGGCTTTGCATTTTTCCAATCAGCTTGTGTTGGTTCTTCAGTTTAGTCAGTCCAGATCTATCGGAATGACTTCCAACAAAGGCCACTCATTCCTCTTTTTCATGAGTAACAATTTGGGACTCCTATACATACTCTTCTGCTAAACGTAAAGGCAGGAGTTCATCAGTTATATTAGAAACAGAATGGTACACATTCATTTTCTGCATCAAACAGGGCAGTTTTGATGATCCCTGTAAGATTTTCCAGTCAGAAAACCCAGGAGATTTTCCATAGAGATGAGTAAACCAAAACTTTATTATTACAACTCTGGCATAAACAAAAATGTGATGTAAAATTTACCAGAAGCTTTCATGTGCCAAAGCTGAACAGACAAAAATAGGAAAAAAAGAAAATTGTATGTAAAACCTGAATTGGACCTACTTTAAAAATATGAGCAGTTTTCAAGCTACACATACATATCTTACTGCTTTTGTGAGTCTAATTGACAGCCTTTTTCCTTGTCATAAGGAAACTGATGATTCCTATTTAATCATGACTAATAAAAATGGTCCACTACGCTTCTTCTCAATTAGCACTCTTCTTTAACTGCCATGTTAACTAGCTTAGGATAAGAATGCCAACTTGATTTTAAAAAAAATTAGATTTCTCCTTTTTCTCCATTTTGAAGAGTTCATTCATTGGAACAAAAGATTATTTTTATTTATTGAACACTACCAAGTAGGGAAATGACAGACTAATATGCCTTCGCATAGTGGTGAAGATGTTGAGGTGAAGGTTGGTGGCTGGATGGTGAGCCCAGACTTTCAAAGCTTTTCTGGACAAAGAGAAACCATGAGATTGCAACAATAATTGTATGCCCTGATTTTAGATAAAGAAAAAAATTGTATAAATTTCCAGTTTGGCTCTAATTGCAGCAGCTGAGGTCCTTTAAGGACAAGGTTGACTCAGCCTTCCATCCTTCCGAGGTGGGTAAAATGAGGACCCAGATTGTTGGGGGCAATATGCTGACTCTGTGAACCGCTTAGAGAGGGCTGTAAAGCACTGTAAAGCGGTATATAAGTCTAAAGTGCTATTGCTAGTGCTAATACTTTCATAATTTGAGCCAACAATAAATTTAAAGTTTATGTAGATTTTTAAAAATGCTATATTAGCAGCGCCTTGTTAAGAATATGGAATAGATGAAAACTCAAACTGTGTCCAAAAATACCTTTATTTAGTATAAGAAGCATTTTATAGAAAAGAAACAGTAGGCAAAAAGAATGGGTAACATGTCAAATGAAAGTGCAGAATTATTATTAACGCAGAAACATGGGGAACTTAAAATGAACTCAGAAGAACAATTGACTGCAGAGGGATTTAGTTTTCAATGGTTTTTATATTCACAATTCAGAGAAAGTTTTAACATAAGCAGAAAGATAATTGGAATTGAATAACATTCAATTGTATGCACAACGCTGGAGAAATACTGAGATACCCACATTGTAGGAATGGATTGTGAAGATGATAGAATTTGTGGAAATGACAAAACTGATCCCTGTTTGATCAAGAATAAAACAACATGTGGTTTTATAACAGATTGGAAACCTTCTATGGACCTTTTGTTGAAAATGGAAAATAATTAAATGGTGATTTTTGGATTTGTTGATTAAAGAGAGTGAATATGAAATAGAAGCAAACTATGTGATATAAACATAGAAAAGGAAGAGGGATAATCTATTTATTTGTAACTGCTGTAAATAAGATTGGAAGTTACTTCTTTAACTTTTTCTAATTTTTATTTGTATTGTTTCTCACACTTTTTCTTTTTTCTTTTTCTTAACTTATATAGGTTCAATAAATTGATCTTCAATAAAAGTTATGTTTAAAAATATACTAGGTTGGGTGAAAGTGAAATATTTAAAATTGTATTTAATCTCCTGTTTGGTTGAAGCTAGTATGGCAGGATACTCTGTTTCAGGGGTGAAATCCAGCAGGTTCTGACAGGTTCTGGAGAACCGGTAGCGGAAATTTTGAGTAGTTCGGAGAACCGGCAAATACCGCTTGCCCCAGAGTGGGGTAGGAATGGAGATTTTGCAATATCCTTCCCCCAGGAGTGGGGTGGGAATGGAGATTTTGCAGTATCCTTCCCCTGGAGTGGGGTGGGAATGGAGATTTTGCAGTATCCTTCCCCTGCCACGGCCACCAAGCCACACCCACCAAGCCACACCATGCCCACCAAGCCACGCCCACAGAAAAAGTAGTAAAAAAAATTGGATTTCACCACTGCCCTGTTTAGCAATAGCAATAGCAATAGCACTTAGATTTATATACCGCTTCATAGTGCTTTACAGCCCTCTCTAAGCGGTTCACAGAGTCAGCATATTGCCCCCAACAATCTGGGTCCTCATTTTACCCACCTCAGAAGGATGGAAGGCTGAGTCAACCTTGAGCCGGTGAGATTTGAACCTCCGAACTGCAGCTAGCAGTCAGCTGAAGTAACCTGCAGTGCTGCACTCTAACCACTGCGCCAACTCGGCTCTTCCAATATAATACTCTTTCATACAATATAGGTTTCCCATACTAGACCTACCTATTTTGTAAACAAGGGACAGATGGCATAGATATTCAAGGCAGGAAAAAGAACAGACTCAAAAAGGCAGGAGAAAGAGGCTTGGGATTGAAATTTTAGGATTGTGAATGAACAAATGAGTGGCAAGTTTCATGTGTATCACAAACATTCACAACCACTGCCTTTTTTCCCCCCAAAATGACAAACTGCATTATGATGTCATGATGAATGCAAGCTCTGCACCTTAGTACTTGTCTATGTATCACAACACAAGTAAAAAAGGCATGGAGTTAGTATCACGACATTACAATGCACGTTTTGCTTCCCGCCTCCCTTTGCCCCATTTTGAGGACATGCATTCAAATTAACTGCTTCTTTATGTGTCTGATTTCATAATTCTTTGCAATAAAACTATTTATCATACCTTCCTATATTTGCTTGGGACTACAGAGTGAAGAGAATTTCACAGCTGTGCCTAGTGAAAAGCCTTAGCAATTATCCTTTCCTAAACATAGGCTTTTTCCAAGGAGTTTTTTCCCCCTCCCTAGAGATGTTTACATACATATGTACGTATGTGTATGAGAGTGTATATTTGTCTATCTGTATTTATTTCTTCAGTTGTTTTGTCAAATCAATCACCCTAACGGGTATCTATTTTTCCCCCCCACAACTGCCTTGGGCTAAATAGAGCAAATGACAAAACACTTTCAGGTTGTCATGTGTTAATGCTAAATGCCTTACAGGCTGCACTGTTATTTTGTTTCATCTGTTTGTCTAATGTTTTTCCCAAGTTGTTATGTACTGGTGTATTAAAGAAGCCTTCAAGACAGTTCTGTCAACAATTTAGTGAAATGTTTCTCATTAGTGAAGTAGAGCTGTCACATGAGTGTAATTTATATATTGAATTGAAAAGGCCCCAGACAGACTTGGTGCACAATCTGGGGGTTCTTCTAGACTCACAGTCCTGATCAAAGAGCAGATGGCAGCCACAGATATGGCTATATAGCTATATATCCATAGCTATATACCTTCAGGTGCAGGGGTGGGTTCTAACTTACCTCGCTGCCAGTTCGCTTCCTCCCGCATCGCATGGGCGCGCCTCGTGGGCGCGCGCATGCGCAGTGCCAAAAAAATAAATAATAATTTAAAAAAGCCGAAAACAAGATGGCGACTTCATGCACAGTGCCAGAAACTCGGCTTCTGCACATGCTCAGAAGAAAATAAAAATAAAAATAAAATTCAAAAAAATTCAAAAGAAAGAAAGAAAAGAAAGCCGAAAACAAGATGGCGACCGCATGCACAGTGCAGGAAACTCGGCTTCTGCACATGCTCAGAAGAAAATAATAATAATAATAAAAAAATTCCAAAAAAAGATGGTGGCCCCCACGGACTGGCACCGACTGATCCAGTTCGGTGACGTCATTGTGACGTCACCAGCGGGCCGCTACCGGTTCGGGAGAACCGGTCCGAACCGGGAGGAACCCACCCCTGTTCAGGTGGTATATAAGTTGCACCCATTCCTCAACCGAGAGGCCCTACTCACTATCACCCATGCTAACTTGTTAGGATTAAAAAGGGAAGATTGGAGACTGGATGAACAGTTGGGTGGAATGATGATCCCTTAAGAAAGGGATGCACCACCGCCCTTTAAGAATCATTGGGATCACTCCCTCTCTCAATGTAGAGTTAACTATTGCCCAGACCCAATGAAAAGAAGGACTAGGAGATCCCATTATTGCCCTTTCCAATTCAATATATAAATTGCACTCATGTGACAGCCCTACTTCACATGTCTCCTCCTGTACTGCTTTAATAAGCCAGGAGGAGCATGAATCTAAAACACAAGTGGCCCAACTAGCAGCTGAGAGTGCCTTGTCCACTTTCTAAGGTTCCATGGGCTCAAACTCCTCCTAGGTCACCATGTAAGACGGCTCCCACTACTTCCATTGGTTCTCCCTTAAAGCTGGCGTCCAAAATGGAGTAAATGAGAATGACTTTGTCTGCCAAATGTATAGCATATTCCACACAGTGACCCTATAGGTGAACTTTGGTATTACTCCCTCCAAGAAGGGACTGAGTTACCTAAAATAGGGTCACTAGATGACTTATGATGTAACAGGAGTGGAGAAATAATTATGTTTTGTTGTCCTTACCACCATGAGGTAGGCCTTATGTGTTGAGTCATCTTGACTTTTCTTCTTTCACCAGTGCAGTGCTATGCATTGTATCATGCATAAAGATCTCACATGTATATATTTTGCATTATGTATTTGCAATTGAGAATCAATTAAGACTTCTCAGAAACAGGTACATGGTGAACATTACATCAATCATCTTTAATGTGACTGTCTATTGCTGAAAACTATTTTCCCTTATGTGCAAAGAACATAGAACATAGAATAATAGAGTTGGAAGGGATCTTGGAGGTCTTCTAGTTCAACCCCTGCTCAAGCAGGAAATCCTATACGATTTCAGACAAATGGTTGTCCAGTTTCTTTTGAAAGCCTCAGTGATGGAGCACCCACAACTTCTGAAGGCAAGCTATTCAATTGGTTGATTGCTCTCACCATTAGGAATTTTTGCCTTAGTTCTAGGTTGCTTCTCTCCTTGGTTAGGTTCTATCCATTGTTTCTTGTCTTTTGGTGCTTTGGAAAATAGTTTGAGCCCCTTGTCTTTGTAGAAGCCTTCAAATATTGGAACACTGCTATCATGTCTCTCCTAGTCCTTCTTTTCATTAAACTAGACACCCAATTCCTATACTTGTTCTTTGTATGTTTTAGCCTCCAGCCCCCTAATTATTCTTGTTGCTCTTCTCTGCACCCTTTCCAGAGTCTCAACATCTTTTTATATTGTGGTGACCAGAACTGGATACAATATTCCAAGTGTGTACTAGAACTTCACATGATTTTGATTCTACCCTTCTATTAATGCAGCCTAGGATTGCTTGTATTTTGGAAGATTTGTTAAAGACCTTGTGTTAGAATTATAAATGAAATCTTCAAAAGACTAGGTCTCAGGTGTGTATTGAAGGAGACAGTGCACAATTAATGAGTTCAATGCAACACACACCCTGTATCCAATAAAAACAACAGTGTTGTTTGTGTCCATTGCAACATCACTTGCCCAGACAAGCAGCAGCTCTAGGTAATATTTTCCAGAAATAAACTACAGCTCTTTCAAAAAGGCATGAAGTATTTGCACTGAGGGATTTTTACTCTGACAACTGTTGGGGGGGGGATCTGCAAAAATGTTTCAGGATATTCCTGACTTCCTGACAACTTACTGCCTCAGTAGATGCAAGAAGATCAACTATCCTTCAATTGATATGAAGCAGTTGGGAAAACGTAACTGATGAAATGTAGTTAGCAGGGATATTGGTGACGAATGATCCGGTAATGCTCATTCCTTTGATATTGAATTGCATATCTTGGACTTTAAGCAAGCAGATTTTAATAAAATAAACACAGGTGCCAACACTACTTCTCTAAAACCGGACATCAGAAAGCAAGGATTCTTGCTTAAAGCAAATCTCTTTATCTTATTATACAAAAGGTTATACTGCCCTCAATTTCAGGGAAAATAATTTCCATTCCATTGATTTCGCTTTCCTAAGGTATGATCATAGACAGTTTTTTTTTTAAAAAAAAAACAATACCTTTTAAGATCATGGAAATCTAAACATTATTTTTTTTTTTGAAATAGAGAATATCCATAACTGTTTCTTTTTAAAAAGTGAGGTAAGTGGGGTTAAGTACAGAGAGCAATATTGAAATAAAATGTGTTAATTTTTCATTATGTACAATACATCGATTGTAAAACTTTTTATATTTTTTATTAAGAATTTTGATTGTAACAGTAAAATCTAACACAGACTAAATTTAAAGAAAGAGGAGAGAAGAGAAAGGAATAAAAAGTGCAAGGAAAAAGGAATAAAATGAATAAAAATAAATCAATAAACAAACAAACAAACAAACAAATAAATAAATAAATAAATAAGAAAGATCTTGATCTTTGTAGTTCTCCCTCCTATGTTCTCCATCCAGCGCATTCTAGTTCTCTTTCTTGAGGCATCACATTCAGTAACTGAGGTATTAACATCACAAAGAATTAATACCACAAAGAATCCACAAGGTGGCTCCCTCTGCAAATGTTAGTCTACTGGCAGAATTCTAGCTTCAGACAGAAACTGAGCATGCATTATGTTCTTGCCAGCATTGCAACAGGTTTCCTGGGCAGGAAAATAACTTTTGAGCCTTTCCTCAAAGCAGCACCAAACCCACAAAGACTGCTTTCGTTTGAATAAACCAGAGGTCTTCAAACTTGGCAACTTTAAGACTTGTGGACTTCAACTCCCAGAATTCTCCAGCCAGCTATGAGAATTCTGGGAGTTGAAGTCCACAAGTCTTAAAGTTGCCAAGTTTGAAGACCTCTGGAATAAACTGTACTTTTCTCCAAAATTCAACAGAAATATATTATATGCCGTTTGAACTGATGGATTAGAAAAAAGTAGATTAAGATTTTAAGATTAAGATCATGTGCCACTTTTAATCAGATCAGACATATTAATTACTCAAGAAGATGTTGCAAAACCAAAATTAGTTTTACTCTGCTTGAAATAAGCAGGCAACTGAATTGCGCTTTATGAGAGATACACAAGTACATATATGTTTACAATGAAAGCTATATAGATGTAGAAATTCATAAGGAAGCAGATACAGTACCGACACGTGGCTAAGTGTCTGAATGTATACAGTATTCTAATTCACTTATGAATCAGATAATGTATAGATTAAAGGATTCATCACAATTGTTGCAGAACAGGAGAGAGAGAGAGAGAGAGAGAGAGAGAGAGAGAGAGAGAGAGAGAGAGAGAGAGAGAGAGAGAGAGAGAGAGGGAGGCCACCCCCATTTGCTCTTCTAGGAGAGAGAGAGAGGGAGGGAGAGCGCGAGGGGGAGGGGGGGAGAGAGAGAGAGAGAGAGAGAGAGAGAGAGAGAGAGAGGGAGGGAGAGTTTTTTCATCATCATCTTCATCCTCCTCCTTCTTTTCTGCTTTTAAACCACTACTGACAATTCCAGGCAGTTTTCTTGCCCACATTTTTCAGCTAGGGCCAAGGGAGAGTTGCTGGACCAAGATCACTTAGGTGGCTTTGCACCTAAGGCCGCACTAGATCTCACATCTTATGATTCCAAAACTGGTTTGGAACTAGGGATCTCCAAATTTGGCAACTTTAAGACATGGCTGGCTGACGAATTCCAGGAGTTGAATTCATCTTAAAGTTGCTACGTTGCCTTTAACCATAATTGCAAATGAACTACATTACTTTTCATAAATGCAGAAATGTCTATGATCTGTTGAACAATATTTAATTACTGCCAATGCCCTTTCATTTTTTTCCTTTGGACACAATCTGCATCTACAAGTCATATTTATGAACCAGGTCTTAGCAGAGAAAGAGGGAGACAAACAGCCATCATATAAATTTTCACTAAAATACTAGTATTTGTTAATTAAGGAACCAAAATATACTGTTGGCTTATGACTTTTCATTGCTAGGAGGCTGTTAATATTGACATATTAAAAGTGTTTCATAATGCTAAACATGTATATTATGATATCTACTTTAATAATTTTATCTCCATGTTATTTTTAGCGCAGTATTCAACCATATATATTTTTAAAAGAAATGGATTTCAATTGATTCTAAATTCCTTTTTCAATGACATGTGACAATTCAACTTAGAAACACAGAAGATAGCATACAGTAATAAGTTTTACTCAAAATGATTATGACAGTAATTTGAATAAAATACAGATTTTGCAAGCTGTAAAGCACATCATTAGAACATATCCTGGCCTAAGGTTTGGTTCACAAACTACAGTACTCAAACCAAGTCATTAAATCTATCTAAAAGGGCCTCATTTGAGAAGCAATAAAATTTTTAATCATTTTATTATTAAAAGAGTGTTTAATATGTAGCTAATTAAATGCCAAAGGCAGGTTATCTGAGTTTAACCTTCAAAAAGAAAATGATGTATCAAAGTCTGCCTCTGGCATCATGGGATAGAAATGTCATCCTCATAATCACTGCGTGACAACTAGCTAGTGGCCTTTTCTGGAGGTAGAGTTAAATTACCTGATTAAATTAATAGCCATTTAGATGTTTTAGGAACTGCACAGACCTATACTAAATGAAAATTAGGTCCATTACATTTTCTGAGTGGGCTAGATAGACCCTAAAATAAAACACGTATGCCATTGTCCACATTTCTTAGATTAAGCAATTAAAAGCCCTTTCTAAAAAGTGACTCATTTTCCATAATGTGCCGACAACTAGTTTTGCCCTAATGATCACAAATATGTTATCATCTTTCTGGTTTTCCTGTTCCTGGTTCTCTTGTTAGAAATAAGAAATGGTTTGTGTTCCCTCTAAGAATTAAATTTTGCACTGAGCTTTTTATAGCTTATTGTGATGACTAGGATAAAAGAAGCCAGATCCACTGCTAAATCTCTGAAGGATTTGCATGCAGTAAGACCAGTCTAATATGTTTACTTTAATCCAGTAACAGCCAAATAAAGCCACAAGTCAAAAATTATCTTCCATAGCTGGCCTTGTGCCAACATTTATCTCAGCCTCAATCTTCTACACCTAGAGTAGTCACTCACTCTCACATATCACAACTCCAGAAAAGGACAAAAGACCCCATTTTGCCTAAAACTTGCATGCGCTAATTCTTCTACAGTAAGATAAATGTAGACATAATCACTACTGTATACATCTCATTCTGATGGGGAAGACTATGAGCAAGTAAACATGTACTCAGATATACAGGTACTCAGTTTGTTGTCCCAGAGCTGCTTAAAAGCAATGTCAGTTCACCTTTTCCATCTTCTTAGGATCCGAGGTGGCGCAGTGGTTAGAGTGCAGTACTGCAGGCTACTTCAGCTGACTGCTAGCTGCAGTTCGGCGGTTCAAATCTCACCGGCTCAGGGTTGACTCAGCCTTCCATCCTTCCGAGGTGGGTAAAATGAGGACCCAGATTGTTGGGGGCAATATGCTGACTCTGTGAACCGCTTAGAGAGGGCTGTAAAGCACTGTAAAGCGGTATATAAGTCTAAGTGCTATTGCTATTATCATTGCAGTATATCGATCTTTGACCAATTATCAGCCCTCCAAATAGAAACAGTGGTCTGCAAAGTGGGATAATACACAGACCAGGCTGGAAGAAAAGATTTGGATGTAGACATATTTACATTTTCCTTTTTTCCTCTGAAAAACAAGACTTAAGCTGTACTAACACCTAAGATACACAATATGCAAAACATAAATATATATTTTGGAGAGTATGTTTTATAATGTGTGCAACATAGTCAGACGTGCCTGCAATTTATAGATATATTAATTTTAAAAAGTTGGGAGACCACTGAAATAGAGGTCACTTTCAAAGGAAGAGAAAATGTCCTCTAATAATTTTTCAGAAAGAGGTCTGTCTTCTGTAAAGGAGGTACCTGTAACTGCCTCCATAGGATTATTGGATGCTGGCTGGATATAAGGCCCTGAAAGCCACTACTTAAGCCTTTTCTCTAAATGACATGAATTGCAACCTACCTGAATTTGGGGAAGCTGACATTTATGGTCCCACTGAAACCACCCCATTCCCCCCTGGAGCCAAGCCATTTGCGCTGGAGAGCAAAGCCGCAGCCGCTGATTTACACGGCGGCCTTGAGAGACGGAGAGGCTGAGCTGCAGCTCAAGGCGCCCAGGGAGAACAAAAAAGCTCAAAGATAAATCCTCTTCAAATAATTTTTATTAGCCCTTGGGATAAAAGTCACCCTTGACAGGGATGATTTAACAGTAGCTTGAGGCAGGAGGGAAACTCCCTAAGAACTGGCGAAAACGTTCTTTTCCCCCCTTTCCTCCAAGAGTTCCTTCTGGTCCACTTTTGACACTCGGCGGGGAGCACCGGGGGTCAAAAGGGGATTTCAGGAGTCCACTTTACTCCCGGAGTATATCCCTCGTGAGAACGCTCCGCCTCTTCCAGGAAGAGAAAACCTGGCGCCCCGATGAGTTATCTGAAGTAATATAATAGCTGGCAGGAGGAAGAAGGGAAGCCTAAGCTATTTCAGCCCGGGTGAGATGCCGAGCGCTTCGCGGCTTCTCGGCAGACAGAGGAATCCCGGTTCCTCCTTAATTACGAGATCTGCTGCGAGGCGCGGGAACCATCCAGCAGACGGATGCTTGCGGCCAGAGAGGGAAAACCTGGCCTCCTTTCTCTTGGGATATTTATTCTCCTTGAACAGCTGGAATCTCTCTTTAGGTCACCCGCCGTTCCTTTGCGCATTTTTTGAGAAAGGAATAGAAATGTGCCAATTACAAGGACGGTGGGAGATCTCCAAAGCGAAGGCAGGAGAAGAGAGCTGACTCCCCCCCCCCTTCTTCCTTTTTATTTAAAAAAAAGAAAGAAAAGCAGAGATCAAGCTGCCGAAAACAAAGCCCAAACCTAGGAAAACAGATGTGTGTGTGTGAGAGAGGGGGGGGAGGGGGGAAGGGAGGGAGAGGGAGGAGAAACTTTAGAAGCCAGTACCGGTGAGGAGAGACTATCAATTACATGAAATATGTTGAAGCATCATTTCACTATTTATGAAAGTTGTGCATTATCACATACTTAGGAAAAACAGTTTACTAGTGTTCTATGACTCTAACATTTCTGGAAAGTAGTCTTTCTTTCCAAGGAAATATGTCCACAATGTCCGCTATTTAAGGATAGCAAAATCATTTGAAAGACACTAAATTATTCCTCCCCCCCCCATTTTACTTCTGAGATACAGTTTTCATCATCTGGACTGATATTGGATAATAAACAGTTTTGTGGTTAGGGGAGATGTGAAACATCAGGTTATAATCTTTACCTAGAAATATGGAAAAATGAAACTATTTACTGACATCTTATAGTATAAAATGGCATACGTATAACTAATCTCAACACATGTTCCCACAGCCATGCCTACTGAGATAATGTGAATGGATTTGTAGACAAACAAGGAGCATTTAATGTTATTTGTGTCCACCCATTCGAACTATGAGTTACCACTAAATAAGCAATTTTTTTTACCTCTGACAGATTTACTTCCAGTCTTGATATCCACCTGAGAAAATTCTGCAATCTCAAAGTCTGAAATACTCATTTTTCAGTTTTCTCTACAGATAACACCATCCCAAAGTATAATCTCAAGGGAAATATAGGAATATTAATTCTGTAGTTGTGTTTGTAACACTGTCATTGGTTTAAAACTCCCTTTACACAAGATACTGAGAAATTTTCTCTTCTAATGCTAGAAAAATCTCCCTGCATCTAGAAATTAGCACATGAGGAGGATTCCTTATGTACCTTATTCTATATGCAGCAATGTATAGAGACAGTTTGTGTTCAGGTGCTCACTGTATATGAATAGGAAAAAAAGATATCTTAGATGGAAGTGGCTCTCATTTTTAAATATCTTTCAGGAATTCTATCCATCCCATGCATAAATATCATAAGTACTGATTACTTTTAATATTTTCAGCTTATCATCTTGTCAGAGTTCAGTTCATGATTCCATACATTATTCAATTTGTTGGACTATGAATACTTGAATAATTGAAAGCTGCAGAAGTATTATAAATTATCAGGTTTCGATGCTAATCCCCTTTTAAAGTTTTTATGGCCTGGTGCTAAAAACACTCCACTGAAATTTGCCTACAAGATTAAAGGGACATTTTAAATGTGTGTGTATATATGTGTGTATGACTGTGTGTGTGTGTGTATCTGTTTAGAAGAAATAAAGATTATTTTCTGTATATGTAGACTCCAAATATATTAGACTTTCTGATCATTATGTACATTTTGCATCATTTTAATTACTGTTGCATTCATAGAAGTGAACAATGTAGACTAAGGCAGCAATATTAATAACCAGTGATTACAAATAAAAGTCATTTTTCTCTTGCTGATGTTAATATGAATGCATGCCATTTTAAGATTGTAATGCCTTTTTTATCAGAAATGTACAAGGCAACTAAGACAATATTCCTGATGGCTGTTTGCTGGGCATGTAATAAAAAATGCATCAACAAATGCACATCACAGTGAGCAATGAGAAAAGCAACAGAGGGATAGAAAGAGCTACAGAACATTTGATTCTGGTTACCCAATTTGTAGACTGTAGCATTGTGATACTGAAGTGAACGTGTTTCTGATTTGTAATTAATTTTAACTTTGTCAAATTCCCTCAACGTCTATAGGTATATGCCAAACTGAATATTCATTTGTGTCTTTATTATTTCATCTGCAATATCAGTTCTTTGCAACTTTGATTTCCTTAATTGTGGTCATTTAAAATTCAGTGAAAGAATGGATTATTTTTTCCAAAAATACTTATGTGGAATAATAAGCCTGTATTGGAATGAAGATTTCTAAGTTCAGAGTTAGATTGTGATTGAATAGGAATAAATAGCATTTTAAAAGATATCTGTGAGGATTGATGAGTTTATGTATCAAAAACATTTAAAATTACTTTTTCAAAAGATGCAAACATAGCAAAACAAAGAAGATGGGTTGTAGCTCACGGGTAAAACTTTGGCTTTGCATACAGAAAGTCCTGCATTCAAACCCCAGCATTGCCAGAGTCTCCAGAAATATAAATGATTCCCCTATGCAAAGTTGAGAGATCCTTTGCCAGTTACTGTAGAGACAATTTTTCACCCAGGGGAATGTCCTATGTGTCCCCAAAACACAGCAATATTTAGCATTTGTTTAGCCAAATGAAAATTTCCTTAACATCCTGCAGATCAGATTTGAGAAATAATTACAATGTATGAAATAAAAATAAACCATATTTGAGATGACTGTGTCTAGCTAACCTGCCTATATTTTTTATCTGATGTCCAGGTAGAACAGTTGATGGGCAACTTCAATATTTTGGTTCTTCCTTCTTATACTGTACAGCTTTATCCTTAAACTAGTTAGACCAGACAATCTTTCAAACAGAGGACTGTCACATGTAAAGTAGGATATATAACCATCCTATCCTTGTTGCCCTAAAATTTGTGAAAAGTATTTTTCATTACTCTGATGCATCTATTGCAATGATATTGCTGTCAGATTTCATTATTCTTAGCATTAATATGGGAAACAGTCCTTATGTTCTCATTGTTATGGTTTTGTTGGTTCATTCTATGGAAGACATCTTTGCATAAAGTAAAACATACCAAGGTAATAAAATCTATGTTCATCTGAGTCTGAACCCACCTGATCCCATGTGCTGTTGAATCATAACAGCTTTCAGATATCTAGTAAAATGTTCCACAAATTGATCAAGTTTCTTGTATCTCCGCCACAGTAGGATACACAACAGTTCAGGAATTGTTTGTTTATTCCAAGTAACACAAACATTTTCTATACAATTGCTCTAACAAAACAAATGCAAAAATCAAAATTATAATTATTGTAAATAGTTATGCAATGTTATAGGATGAGAAAAAATGGAAATAACTCATAGAATTATATTTTAATCTATTAGCTTAGTATGTTGAATAAAAAAATATCAATCCACCAGTAAGATGTTTCGAAATTCATCATCACTTTGTTGGAAATGTAAAAAGGAAAGAGGCACAAACTACCATCTTTGGTGGACCTGCCTAAAAACAAAGAAATATTGGAATAAGGTATGATCTTGGTTGAAAGAAATAATAAATGAAGACATCGATAGAAAACCCAAGCTATTTTTACTGGGTATAATTGATAAAAAGTATAAAAAGGAAGTACAATATCTCATTATACATATTATTACAGCAGCAAGAATCATATACGCGCAATTTTGGAAGAGTGGGGAAATACCTAAAGACAAAGATATAATTAGAAAGATAATAGATTGTGCCGAAATGGACAAAGTAACAAAGGAAATAAAAGAAAACTGAATATTATATAGTATGGGACAAATTTTATGATTGGCTGAAAGAGAGAAAGAATAAGTAAAAGATGATGTAAAATTGTTATTATTGAACTAATTAAGATAGAATCATTTGTTGAATCAGTCCTGTATAGAATGAAGTAAGAATATTGTATATATGAATGTAATAAAAAGAAACAAAAAGGAAAGAAAGAAAGACCAAGTAGACAAACAGGAATGTAAATACATCTATTTATGGACAATATAAATATTGATACTATCCGAAGAAAGCTTACTGTATATAGGGGGACAGAATACCCCTAATTGTTTGCTTTGTGTTTGTATTTATATGTGTTTTATTTTTATGTGTACTTAATAAAAATAAAATAAAAATTAAAAAAATTTCAATCCATCGACATTTTAGGTACTAAACCAGGAGTGTCAAAGTCGATCGCATCATGTGACGTATCGTGACATATCGTGATGTTTTTTGCCTTTGTGGAGCCGGGGTAGGCGTGGCCTCATGTGACTTATCTGGCCCGCGGGCTGCCAGTTTGACAGGCCTGTACTAAACCAAGTTGAATCACTACTTTGGAATGAAGTTCTACCATGTGTGGGGTCCATCAGTCCCTATTCTCTCTTTCACTTTAAAAAAACATAGTTATAAACCATAATAAATGACTTAGATCATATATGAACAAAGCTCTAGGGCTTGTTTAACAAATCATTATTTAGCACAAAAAATGAGCACAGACCTTATTTCACAATGTAGAAGTGTCAGCTAAAAGACCCTTTTTTTCAAAATACAAACATTTACTGTAATTCAGGTTGGAAAGCCTTATCATCTGTATACAATTGATGAAGAGCTGAAGTAAGAGCTATTAGTTTATCTAAGATCAAGTAATGAGTCTATGGCACATGTACTTGAATCCAAAAAATAAATTCACTCTCTTGACCAACACTCTACATGACTTAATTATATAATTAAAGAAATTCTACTCATCTATAGTAGACTTCAATGAATGATGGTATTTTTTGACTTCCTCAGCTGTAGTTCCTTAACAAACACCTCTAACTTGTAGTATCTTCTTTGCTTTAAAATGGAATATAGGGAGGGAGGGAG